>JAGYYJ010002064.1:0-84926 GCA_019671005.1 Hibiscus mutabilis
TACATAATCATGTTCAAAAGCCCATAAGAAAACATTTTAAATCATAAAATGTGATTTAATCTTCTTTTTTGGCCGTTTTGTTGGGGTTTAAGGCTTGCATGTCAAAATGGCTTTAAAGTGGACCCGTTGGAATTTTAACCGAGTAAAAAGTTCTAAAATTGAGGTTAAGCTATATAATCATATTCAAAAGCCCATACTCAAATATTTTAACTCATAAAATTTGATTTAATTTTATTTTGTGGCCGTTTTGTTGGGTTTAAGGCGTACATTTCTAAATAGGCTTTACAGTGGACCCGTTGGAATTTTAACCGAGTAAAATTTTTTGAAAATGAGGTTAAGCTATATAATCATGTTCAAAATCCCATAACTAAACATTTTAAGTCATAAAATGTGATTTAATTTTATTTTTCGGCCGTTTTGTAGGGTTTAAGGCGTGCATGTCTAAATGGGCTTTTATAGTGGACTCGTTGGAATTTTAACCGACTAAAAAGTTCTAAAATTGACTTTAAACTGTATAATCATTTTCAAAAGCGCATAACTAATTATTTTAATTCATAAAATTTGATTTAATCTTATTTTCGGGCCATTTTGATGGGGTTTAAGGCGTGCATGTCTAAATGGGTATTATTGTGGTCCCGTTGGAATTTTAATCGAGTAAAAAGTCTTGAAATTGAGGTTAAGGTATATAATCATATTCAAAAGCCCATAATCAAATATTTTAACTCATAAAATTTGATTTAATCTTATTTTGTGGTCGTTTTGTTGGGTTTAATGCATGCATGTCTAAATGGGCATTATAGTGGACACGCTGGAATTTTATCCGAGTAAAATTTTTTGAAAATGAGGTTAAGCTACATAATCATGTTCAAAAGCCCATAAGAAAACATTTTAAATCATAAAATTGATTTAATCTTTTTTTTTTGGCCGTTTTGTTGGGGTTTAAGGCTTGCATGTCAAAATGGCTTTAAAGTGGACCCGTTGGAATTTTAACCGAGTAAAAAGTTCTAAAATTGAGGTTAAGCTATATAATCATATTCAAAAGCCCATAATCAAATATTTTAACTCATAAAATTTGATTTAATTTTTATTTTGTGTATTTTTTGTTGGGTTTAAGGCGTACATTTCTAAATAGGGCTTTATAGTGGACCCGTTGGAATTTTAACCGTAAAGTAAAAATTTTTTGAAAATGAGGTTAAGCTATATAATCATGTTCAAAATCCCATAACTAAACATTTTAAGTCATAAAATGTGATTTTATTTTATTTTTCGATCGTTTTGTGGGGTTTAAGGAGTGCATGTCTAAATGGGCTTTTATAGTGGATTAGTTGGAATTTTAACCGACTAAAAAGTTCTAAAATTGACTCTAAACTGTATAATCATTTTTAAAAGCGCATACCTAATTATTTTAATTCATAAAATTTGATTTAATCTTATTTTCGGGCCATTTTGATGGGGTTTAAGGCGTGCATGTCTAAATGGGTATTATTGTGGTCCCGTTGGAATTTTAATCGAGTAAAAAGTCTTGATGTTGAGGTTAAGGTATATAATCATATTCAAAAGCCCATAACCAAATATTTAACTCATAAAAATTGATTTAATCTTATTTTGTGGTCGTTTTGTTGGGTTTAATGCATGCATGTCTAAATGGGCATTATAGTGGACACGCTGGAATTTTATCCGAGTAAAAAATTTTGAAAATGAGGTTAAGCTACATAATCATGTTCAAAAGCCCATAAGAAAACATTTTAAATCATAAAATGCGATTTAATCTTCTTTTTTGGCCGTTTTGTTGGGGTTTAAGGCTTGCATGTCAAAATGGCTTTAAAGTGGACCCGTTGGAATTTTAACCGAGTAAAAAGTTCTAAAATTGAGGTTAAGCTATATAATCAAATTCAAAAGCCCATACTCAAATATTTTAACTCATAAAATTTGATTTAATTTTATTTTGTGGCCTTTTTGTTGGGTTTAAGCCGTACATTTCTAAATAGGCTTTACAGTGGACCCGTTGGAATTTTAACCGAGTAAAAATTTTTGAAAATGAGGTTAAGCTATATAATCATGTTCAAAATCCCATAACTAAACATTTTAAGTCATAAAATGTGATTTAATTTTATTTTTCGGCCGTTTTGTAGGGTTTAAGGCGTGCATGTCTAAATGGGCTTTTATAGTGGACCCGTTGGAATTTTAACCGACTAAAAAGTTCTAAAATTGACTTTAAACTGTATAATCATTTTCAAAAGCGCATAACTAATTATTTTAATTCATAAAATTTGATTTAATCTTATTTTCGGGCCATTTTGATGGGGTTTAAGGCGTGCATGTCTAAATGGGTATTATTGTGGTCCCGTTGGAATTTTAATCGAGTAAAAAGTCTTGATGTTGAGGTTAAGGTATATAATCATATTCAAAAGCCCATAATCAAAATATTTAACTCATAAAATTTGATTTAATCTTATTTTGTGGTCGTTTTGTTGGGTTTAATGCATGCATGTCTAAATGGGCATTATAGTGGACACGCTGGAATTTTATCCGAGTAAAATTTTTTGAAAATGAGGTTAAGCTACATAATCATGTTCAAAAGCCCATAAGAAAACATTTTAAATCATAAAATGTGATTTAATCTTCTTTTTTGGCCGTTTTGTTGGGGTTTAAGGCTTGCATGTCAAAATGGCTTTAAAGTGGACCCGTTGGAATTTTAACCGAGTAAAAAGTTCTAAAATTGAGGTTAAGCTATATAATCATATTCAAAAGCCCATAATCAAATATTTTAACTCATAAAATTTGATTTAATCTTATTTTGTGGCCATTTTGTTTGGTTTAAGGCGTGCATGTCTAAATGGGCTTTACAGTGGACCCGTTGGAATTTTAACCGAGTAAAATTTTTTTGAAAATGAGGTTAAGCTATATAATCATGTTCAAAATCCCATAACTAAACATTTTAAGTCGTAAAATGTGATTTAATCTTATTATTTGGCCGTTTTGTGGGGTTTAAGGCGTGCATGTCTAAATGGGCTTTATAGTGGACCCGTTGGAATTTTAACCGACTAAAAAGTTCTAAAATTGACTTTAAACTGTATAATCATTTTCAAAAGCGCATAACTAATTATTTTAATTCATAAAATTTGATTTAATCTTATTTTCGGGCCATTTTGATGGGGTTTATGGCGTGCATATATAAATGGGTATTACTGTGGTCCCGTTGGAATTTTAATCGAGTAAAAAGTCTTGATGTTGAGGTTAAGGTATATAATCATATTCAAAAGCCCATAACCAAATATTTAACTCATAAAATTTGATTTAATCTTATTTTGTGGTCGTTTTGTTGGGTTTAATGCATGCATGTCTAAATGGGCATTATAGTGGACATGCTAGAACTTTATCCGAGTAAAATTTTTGAAAATGAGGTTAAGCTACATAATCATGTTCAAAAGCCCATAAGAAAACATTTTAAATCATAAAATGCGATTTAATCTTTTTTTTGGCCGTTTTGTTGGGGTTTAAGGCTTGCATGTTAAAATGGCTTTAAATTGGACCCGTTGGAATTTTAACCGAGTAAAAAGTTCTAAATTGAGGTTAAGCTATATAATCATATTCAAAAGCCCATACTCAAATATTTTAACTCATAAAATTTGATTTAATTTTATTTTGTGGTTTTTTTTTTGTTGGGTTTAAGGCGTACATTTCTAAATAGGCTTTACAGTGGACCCGTTGGAATTTTAACCAAGTAAAAATTTTTGAAAATGAGGTTAAGCTATATAATCATGTTCAAAATCCCATAACTAAACATTTTAAGTCATAAAATGTGATTTAATTTATTTTTGGCCGTTTTGTGGGGTTTAAGGCGTGCATGTCTAAATGGGCTTTTATAGTGGACTCGTTGGAATTTTAACCGACTAAAAAGTTCTAAAATTGACTTTAAACTGTATAATCATTTTCAAAAGCGCATAACTAATTATTTTAATTCATAAAATTTGATTTAATCTTATTTTCGGGCCATTTTGATGGGGTTTAAGGCGTGCATGTCTAAATGGGTATTATTGTGGTCCCGTTGGAATTTTAATCGAGTAAAAAGTCTTGAAATTGAGGTTAAGGTATATAATCATATTCAAAAGCCCATAATCAAATATTTTAACTCATAAAATTTGATTTAATCTTATTTTGTGGCCGTTTTGTTAGGTTTAAGACATGCATGTCTAAATGGGCTTTATAGTGGACCCGCTAAAATTTTTTGAAAATGAGGTTAAGCTACATAATCATGTTCAAAAGCCCATAAGAAAACATTTTAAATCATAAAATGTGATTTAATCTTATTTTTTTGGCCGTTTTGTTGGGGTTTAAGGCTTGCATGTCAAAATGGCTTTAAAGTGGACCCGTTGGAATTTTAATCGAGTAAAAAGTTCTAAAATTGAGGTTAAGCTATATAATCATATTCAAAAGCCCATAATCAAATATTTTAACTCATAAAATTTGATTTAATCTTATTTTGTGGCCATTTTGTTTGGTTTAAGGCGTGCATGTCTAAATGGGCTTTTATAGTGGACCCGTTGGAATTTTAACCAAGTAAATTTTTTTTGAAAATGAGGTTAAGCTATATAATCATGTTCAAAATCCCATAACTAAACATTTTAAGTCATAAAATGTGATTTAATCTTATTTTTTGGCCGTTTTTGTGGGGTTTAAGGCGTGCATGTCTAAATGGGCTTTATAGTGGACCCGTTGGAATTTTAACCGACTAAAAAGTTCTAAAATTGACTTTAAACTGTATAATCATTTTCAAAAGCGCATAACTAAATTATTTTAATTCATAAAATTTGATTTAATCTTATTTTTTGGCCATTTTGATGGGGTTTTAAGGCGTGCATGTCTAAATGGGTATTATTGTGGTCCGTTGGAATTTTAATCGAGTAAAAAGTCTTGATGTTGAGGTTAAGGTATATAATCATATTCAAAAGCCCATAACCAAATATTTTAACTCATAAAATTTGATTTAATCTTATTTTTTTGTGGTCGTTTTGTTGGGTTTAATGCATGCATGTCTAAATGGGCATTATAGTGGACACGCTAGAATTTTATCCGAGTAAAAATTTTTGAAAATGAGGTTAAGCTACATAATCATGTTCAAAAGCCCATAAGAAAACATTTTAAATCATAAAATGCGATTTAATCTTTTTTTTGGCCGTTTTGTTGGTTTTTAAGGCTTGCATGTTAAAATGGCTTTAAAGTGGACCCGTTGGAATTTTAACCGAGTAAAAAGTTCTAAAATTGAGGTTAAGCTATATAATCATATTCAAAAGCCCATACTCAAATATTTTAACTCATAAAATTTGATTTAATTTTATTTTGTGGCCATTTTGTTTGGGTTTAAGGCGTACATTTCTAAAAATCTAAATTTACAAAAGTGGACCCGTTGGAATTTTTACAGAGTAAAATTTTTTGAAAATGAGGTTAAGCTATATAATCATGTTCAAAATCCCATAACTAAACATTTTAAGTCATAAAATGTGATTTAATTTTATTTTTCGGCCGTTTTGTGGGGTTTAAGGCGTGCATGTCTAAATGGGCTTTTTATAGTGGACCCGTTGGAATTTTAACCGACTAAAAAGTTCTAAAATTGACTTTAAACTGTATAATCATTTTCAAAAGCACATAACTAATTATTTTAATTCATAAAATTTGATTTAATCTTATTTTCGGGCCATTTTGATGGGGTTTAAGGCGTGCATGTCTAAATGGGTATTATTGTGGTCCCGTTGGAATTTTAATCGAGTAAAAAGTCTTGAAATTGAGTTTAGGTATATAATCATATTCAAAAGCCCATAATCAAATATTTTAACTCATAAAATTTGATTTAATCTTATTTTTTGGCCGTTTTGTTTGGGTTTAAAGACATGCATGTCTAAATGGGCTTTATAGTGGACCGTTTGGAATTTTATCCGAGTAAAAATTTTTTAAAAATGAGGTTAAGCTACATAATCATGTTCAAAAGCCCATAAGAAAACATTTTAAATCATAAAATGTGATTTAATCTTATTTTTTGGCCGTTTTGTTTGGGGTTTAAGGCTTGCATGTCAAAATGGCTTTTAAAGTGGACCCGTTGGAATTTTAATCGAGTAAAAAGTTCTAAAATTGAGGTTAAGCTATATAATCATATTCAAAAGCCCATAATCAAATATTTTAACTCATAAAATTTGATTTAATCTTATTTTTGTGGCCATTTTGTTTGGTTTTTTATGCATGCATGTCTAAATGGGCTTTATAGTGGACCCGTTGGAATTTTATCCGAGTAAAAAATTTTTTGAAAATGAGGTTAAGCTATATAATCATGTTCAAAAGCCCATAAGAAAACATTTTAAATCATAAAATGTGATTTAATCTTATTTTTGGCCGTTTTGTTGGGGTTTAAGGCTTGCATGTCTAAATGGCTTTAAAGTGGACCCGTTGGAATTTTAACCGAGTAAAAAGTTCTAAAATTGAGGTTAAGCTATATAATCATATTCAAAAGCCCATAATCAAATATTTTAACTCATAAAATTTGATTTAATCTTATTTTGTGGCCATTTTGTTGGGTTTAAGGCGTGCATGTCTAAATGGGCTTTATTGTGGACCCGTTGGAATTTTAATCGAGTAAAATTTTTTGAAAATGAGGTTAAGCTATATAATCATATTCAAAAGCCCATAACTAAACATTTTAAGTCATAAAATTTGATTTAATCTTATTTTTTTGGCCGTTTTGTGGGGTTTAATGCATGCATGTCTAAATGGGCTTTTATAGTGGACCCGTTGGAATTTTAACCGACTAAAAAGTTTTAAAATTGACTTTAAACTACATAATCATTTTCAAAAGCCCATAACTAATTATTTTAATTCATAAAATTTGATTTAATCTTATTTTTGGCCATTTTGTTGGGGTTTAAGGCTTGCAAAAAAATGGCTTTAAATTGTGGACCGTTTGGAATTTTATCGAGTAAAAGTTCTAAAATTGAGGTTAGGTTAAGCTATATAATCATATTCAAAAGCCCATAATCAAATATTTTAACTCATAAAATTTGATTTAATCTTATTTTGTGGCCATTTTGTTTGGGTTTAAGGCGTGCATGTCTAAATGGGTTTTATAGTGGACCCGTTGGAATTTTTAAGTAGTAAAAATTTTTTGAAAATGAGGTTAAGCTATATAATCATGTTCAAAATCCCATAACTAAACATTTTAAGTCATAAAATGTGATTTAATTTTATTTTTTGGTTTTTTGTGGGGTTTAAGGCGTGCATGTCTAAATGGGCTTTTATAGTGGACTCGTTGGAATTTTAACCGACTAAAAAGTTCTAAAATTGACTTTTAAACTGTATAATCATTTTCAAAAGCGCATAACTAATTATTTTAATTCATAAAATTTGATTTAATCTTATTTTTTGTGGGCCATTTTGATGGGGTTTTAAGGCGTGCATGTCTAAATGGGTATTATTGTGGTCCCGTTGGAATTTTAATCGAGTAAAAAAAAGTCTTGAAATTGAGGTTAAGGTATATAATCATATTCAAAAGCCCATAATCAAATATTTTAACTCATAAAATTTGATTTAATCTTATTTTGTGGTCGTTTTGTTGGGTTTAAGACATGCATGTCTAAATGGGCTTTTTATATAGTGGAATTTTATCCGAGTAAAATTTTTTTTGAAAATGAGGTTAAGCTACATAATCATGTTCAAAAGCCCATAAGAAAACATTTTAAATCATAAAATGTGATTTAATCTTATTTTTTGGCCGTTTTGTTGGGGTTTAAGGCTTGCATGTCAAAATGGCTTTAAAGTGGACCCGTTGGAATTTTAACCGAGTAAAAAGTTCTAAAATTGAGGTTAAGCTATATAATCATATTCAAAAGCCCATAATCAAATATTTTAACTCATAAAATTTGATTTAATCTTATTTTGTGGCCATTTTGTTTGGTTTAAGGCGTGCATGTCTAAATGGGCTTTACAGTGGACCCGTTGGAATTTTAACCGAGTAAATTTTTTTTGAAAATGAGGTTAAGCTATATAATCATGTTCAAAATCCCATAACTAAACATTTTAAGTCATAAAATGTGATTTAATCTTATTTTTTGGCCGTTTTGTGGGGTTTAAGGCGTGCATGTCTAAATGGGCTTTATAGTGGACCCGTTGGAATTTTAACCGACTAAAAAGTTCTAAAATTGACTTTAAACTGTATAATCATTTTCAAAAGCGCATAACTAATTATTTTAATTCATAAAATTTGATTTAATCTTTTTTTTTTGGGCCATTTTGATGGGGTTTTAAGGCGTGCATGTCTAAATGGGTATTATTGTGGTCCCGTTGGAATTTTAATCGAGTAAAAAAGTCTTGATGTTGAGGTTAAGGTATATAATCATATTCAAAAGCCCATAACCAAATATTAACTCATAAAATTTGATTTAATCTTATTTTGTGGTCGTTTTGTTGGGTTTAATGCATGCATGTCTAAATGGGCATTATAGTGGACACGTTGGAATTTTTTTATCAGAGTAAATTTTTTTGAAAATGAGGTTAAGCTACATAATCATGTTCAAAAGCCCATAAGAAAACATTTTAAATCATAAAATGTGATTTAATCTTCTTTTTTGGCCGTTTTGTTGGGGTTTAAGGCTTGCATGTCAAAATGGCTTTAAAGTGGACCCGTTGGAATTTTAACCGAGTAAAAAGTTCTAAAATTGAGGTTAAGCTATATAATCATATTCAAAAGCCCATAATCAAATATTTTAACTCATAAAATTTGATTTAATTTTTTTTTGGCCATTTTTTTATTTTGGACCCGTTGGAATTTTGTTTTGTTGAGGTTAAGCTATATAATCATATTCAAAAGCCCATAATCAAATATTTTAAATAAAATTTGATTTAATCTTTATTTTTGGCCGTTTTGTTGGTTTTTAACATGCATGTCTAAATGGGCTTTTTATTTTAATTTTTTAAAATTTTTTTGAAAATGAGGTTAAGCTATATAATCATGTTCAAAATCCCATAACTAAACATTTTAAGTCATAAAATGTGATTTAATTTTTTTTTTGGCTAAATTTTTGTGGGGTTTAAGGCGTGCATGTCTAAATGGGCTTTATAATGGACCCGTTCGAATTTTAACCGACTAAAAAGTTCTAAAATTGACTTTAAACTGTATAATCATTTTCAAAAGCGCATAACTAATTATTTTAATTCATAAAATTTGATTTAATCTTATTTTCGGGCCATTTTGATGGGGTTTAAGGTGTGCATGTCTAAATGGGTATTATTGTGGTCCCGTTGGAATTTTAATCGAGTAAAAAGTCTTGAAATTGAGGTTAAGGTATATAATCATATTCAAAAGCCCATAATCAAATATTTTAACTCATAAAATTTGATTTAATCTTATTTTTGTGGTTTTTGTTGTTAGGTTTAAGACATGCATGTCTAAATGGGCTTTATAGTGGACCCGCTAAAAATTTTTGAAAATGAGGTTAAGCTACATAATCATGTTCAAAAGCCCATAAGAAAACATTTTAAATCATAAAATGTGATTTAATCTTATTTTTTCGACCGTTTGGTTGGGGTTTAAGGCTTGCATGTCTTAATGGCTTTAAAGTGGACCCGTTGGAATTTTAACCGAGTAAAAAGTTCTAAAATTGAGGTTAAGCTATATAATCATATTCAAAAGCCCATAATCAAATATTTTAACTCATAAAATTTGATTTAATCTTATTTTGTGGCATTTTGTTTGGGTTTAAGGCGTGCATGTCTAAATGGGCTTTACAAGTGACCCGTTGGAATTTTAACCGAGTAAAAATTTTTTGAAAATGAGGTTAAGCTATATAATCATGTTCAAAATCCCATAACTAAACATTTTAAGTCATAAAATGTGATTTAATCTTATTTTTTTTGCCGTTTTTTGTGGGGTTTAAGGCGTGCATGTCTAAATGGGCTTTATAGTGGACCCGTTGGAATTTTAACCGACTAAAAAGTTCTAAAATTGACTTTAAACTGTATAATCATTTTCAAAAGCGCATAACTAATTATTTTAATTCATAAAATTTGATTTAATCTTATTTTCGGGCCATTTTGATGGGGTTTAAGGCGTGCATGTCTAAATGGGTATTATTGTGGTCCCGTTGGAATTTTAATCGAGTAAAAAGTCTTGATGTTGAGGTTAAGGTATATAATCATATTCAAAAGCCCATAACCAAATATTTAACTCATAAAATTTGATTTAATCTTATTTTGTGGTCGTTTTGTTGGGTTTAATGCATGCATGTCTAAATGGGCATTATAGTGGACACGCTGGAATTTTATCCGAGTAAAAATTTTTGAAAATGAGGTTAAGCTACATAATCATGTTCAAAAGCCCATAAGAAAACATTTTAAATCATAAAATGTGATTTAATCTTCTTTTTTGGCCGTTTTGTTGGGGTTTAAGGCTTGCATGTCAAAATGGCTTTAAAGTGGACCCGTTGGAATTTTAACCGAGTAAAAAGTTCTAAAATTGAGGTTAAGCTATATAATCATATTCAAAAGCCCATACTCAAATATTTTAACTCATAAAATTTGATTTAATTTTATTTTGTGGTCTTTTTTTTGGGTTTAAGGTGTACATTTCTAAATAGGCTTTTTTATAAAGTGGACCCGTTGGATTTTAAACCGTAAAAATTTTTTGAAAATGAGGTTAAGCTATATAATCATGTTCAAAATCCCATAACTAAACATTTTAAGTCATAAAATGTGATTTAATTTATTTTTTTGGCCGTTTTGTGGGGTTTAAGGCGTGCATGTCTAAATGGGCTTTTTATAGTGGACTCGTTGGAATTTTAACCGACTAAAAAGTTCTAAAATTGACTTTAAACTGTATAATCATTTTCAAAAGCGCATAACTAATTATTTTAATTTAATTCATAAAATTTGATTTAATCTTATTTTTGGCCATTTTTTGGGGTTTTAAGGCGTGCATGTCTAAATGGGTATTATTGTGGTCCCGTTGGAATTTTAATCGAGTAAAAAGTCTTGAAATTGAGGTTAAGGTATATAATCATATTCAAAAGCCCATAATCAAATATTTTAACTCATAAAATTTGATTTAATCTTATTTTGTGGTCGTTTTGTTAGGTTTAAGACATGCATGTCTAAATGGGCTTTATAGTGGACCCGCTAAGTTTTTTTGAAAATGAGGTTAAGCTACATAATCATGTTCAAAAGCCCATAAGAAAACATTTTAAATCATAAAATGTGATTTAATCTTATTTTTTGGCCGTTTTGGTTGGGGTTTAAGGCTTGCATGTCAAAATGGCTTTTTAAAGTGGACCCGTTGGAATTTTAACCGAGTAAAAAGTTCTAAAATTGAGGTTAAGCTATATAATCATATTCAAAAGCCCATAATCAAATATTTTAACTCATAAAATTTGATTTAATCTTATTTTGTGGCCATTTTGTTGGGTTTAAGGCGTGCATGTCTAAATGGGCTTTATAGTGGACCCGTTGGAATTTTAACCGAGTAAAAATTTTTTGAAAATGAGGTTAAGCTATATAATCATGTTCAAAATCCCATAACTAAACATTTTAAGTCATAAAATGTGATTTAATCTTATTTTTTAAATTTTTTTGTTGGGGTTTTAAGGCTTGCATGTCTAAATGGGCTTTATAGTGGACCGTTGGAATTTTAACCGACTAAAAAGTTCTAAAATTGACTTTAAACTGTATAATCATTTTCAAAAGCCCATAACAAATTATTTTAATTCATAAAATTTGATTTAATCTTATTTTTTGGCCCATTTTTTGTTGGGTTTAAGGCGTGCATGTCTAAATGGGCTTTATTGTGGTCCCGTTGGAATTTTAATCGAGTAAAAAGTTTTGAAATTGAGGTTAAGGTATATAATCATATTCAAAAGCCCATAATCAAATATTTTAACTCATAAATTTGATTTAATCTTATTTTTGGCCGTTTTGTTGGGTTTAATGCATGCATGTCTAAATGGGCTTTTATAGTGGACCCGTTGGAATTTTAACCGAGTAAAAATTTTTGAAAATGAGGTTAAGCTATATAATCATGTTCAAAAGCCCATAACTAATTATTTTAAATCATAAAATTTGATTTAATCTTTTTTTTGCCGCCATTTTGATGGGGTTTAAGCGTGCATGTCTAAATGGGCTTTAAAGTGGACCCGTTGGAATTTTAATCGAGTAAAAAGTTCTAAAATTGAGGTTAAGCTATATAATCATATTCAAAAGCCCATAATCAAATATTTTAACTCATAAAATTTGATTTAATCTTATTTTGTGGCCGTTTTGTTGGGGGTTTAATGCATGCATGTCTAAATGGGCTTTTTATAGTGGACCCGTTGGAATTTTAACCGAGTAAAAAATTTTTTGAAAATGAGGTTAAGCTATATAATCATGTTCAAAAGCCCATAAGAAAACATTTTAAATCATAAAATGTGATTTAATCTTATTTTTTGGCCGTTTTGTTGGGGTTTAAGGCTTGCATGTCTAAATGGCTTTATAGTGGACCCGTTGGAATTTTAACCGAGTAAAAAGTTCTAAAATTGAGGTTAAGCTATATAATCATATTCAAAAGCCCATAAATCAAATATTTTAACTCATAAAATTTGATTTAATCTTATTTTTTTTTTTTTTGTTGGGTTTTGTGCATGTCTAAATGTCTAAATTGGCTTTAGTGGACCCGTTGGAATTTTAACCGAGTAAAAAGTTCTAAAATTGAGGTTAAGCTATATAATCATATTCAAAAGCCCATAATCAAATATTTTAACTCATAAAATTTGATTTAATTTTATTTTTGGCCGTTTTTGTTTTTTTGAATTTTTTAACCTAAGTTAAAAATTTTTGAAAATGAGGTTAAGCTATATAATCATGTTCAAAATCCCATAACTAAACATTTTAAGTCATAAAATGTGATTTAATTTATTTTTGGCCGTTTTTTGTTGGGGTTTAAGGCGTGCATGTCTAAATGGGCTTTTATAGTGGACTCGTTGGAATTTTTTAACCGACTAAAAAGTTCTAAAATTGACTTTTAAACTGTATAATCATTTTCAAAAGCCATAACTAATTATTTTAATTCATAAAATTTGATTTAATCTTATTTTTGGCCATTTTTTTTGGGGTTTTTAAGGCGTGCATGTCTAAATGGGTATTATTGTGGTCCCGTTGGAATTTTAATCGAGTAAAAAGTCTTGAAATTGAGGTTAAGGTATATAATCATATTCAAAAGCCCATAATCAAATATTTTAACTCATAAAATTTGATTTAATCTTATTTTGTGGTCGTTTTGTTGGGTTTAAATGCATGCATGTCTAAATGGGCTTTATAGTGGACCGTTGGAATTTTAACCGAGTAAAAATTTTTTGAAAATGAGGTTAAGCTATATAATCATGTTCAAAAGCCCATAAGAAAACATTTTAAATCATAAAATGTGATTTAATCTTATTTTTGGCCGTTTTGTTGGGGTTTAAGGCTTGCATGTCTAAAATGGCTTTAAAGTGGACCCGTTGGAATTTTAACCGAGTAAAAAGTTCTAAAATTGAGGTTAAGCTATATAATCATATTCAAAAGCCCATAATCAAATATTTTAACTCATAAAATTTGATTTAATCTTATTTTGTGGCCATTTTGTTTGGGTTTAAGGCGTGCATGTCTAAATGGGCTTTTAAAGTGGACCCGTTGGAATTTTAAACGAGTAAAAATTTTTTGAAAATGAGGTTAAGCTATATAATCATGTTCAAAATCCCATAACTAAACATTTTAAGTCATAAAATGTGATTTAATTTTATTTTTTGGCCGTTTGGTTTGGGGTTTAAGGCGTGCATGTCTAAATGGGCTTTTTATAGTGGACTCGTTGGAATTTTAACCGACTAAAAAGTTCTAAAATTGACTTTAAACTGTATAATCATTTTCAAAAGCCCATAACTAATTATTTTAATTCATAAAATTTGATTTAATCTTATTTTCGGGCCATTTTGATGGGGTTTAAGGCGTGCATGTCTAAATGGGTATTATTGAGCTCCCGTTGGAATTTTAATCGAGTAAAAAGTCTTGAAATTGAGGTTAAGGTATATAATCATATTCAAAAGCCCATAATCAAATATTTTAACTCATAAAATTTGATTTAATCTTATTTTGTGGTCGTTTTTGTTAGGTTTTAAGACATGCATGTCTAAATGGGCTTTATAGTGGACCCGCTAGAATTTTAACCGAGTAAAATTTTTTGAAAATGAGGTTAAGCTACATAATCATGTTCAAAAGCCCATAAGAAAACATTTGAAATCACAAAATGGCTTGCGTGTCAAAATGGCTTTAAAGTGGACCCGTTAGAATTTTAACCGAGTAAAAAGTTCTAAATTGAGGTTAAGCTATATAATCATATTCAAAAGCCCATAATCAAATA
The DNA here is from genome assembly GCA_019671005.1 of Hibiscus mutabilis. Classification (NCBI taxonomy): domain Eukaryota; kingdom Viridiplantae; phylum Streptophyta; class Magnoliopsida; order Malvales; family Malvaceae; genus Hibiscus; species Hibiscus mutabilis. Next base: position 14,402 of record JAGYYJ010002064.1, read on the forward strand.
TTTTAACTCATAAAATTTGATTTAATCTTATTTTGTGGCCATTTTTTTTGGGGTTTAAGGCGTGCATGTCTAAATGGGTATTTTTGTGGACCCGTTGGATTTTTTATCGAGTAAAAATTTTTGAAAATGAGGTTAAGCTATATAATCATGTTCAAAAGCCCATAACTAAACATTTTAAGTCATAAAATGTGATTTAATTTTATTTTTTGATTTAATTTTTTTTTTTTGGGTTTTAAGGCGTGCATGTCTAAATGGGCTTTTATAGTGGACTCGTTGGAATTTTAACCGACTAAAAAGTTCTAAAATTGATTTTAAACTGTATAATCATTTTCAAAAGCCCATAACTAATTATTTTAATTCATAAAATTTGATTTAATCTTTTTTTTTGGCCATTTTGATGGGGTTTAAGGCTTGCATGTCTAAATGGGTATTATTGTGGTCCCGTTGGAATTTTAAATCGTAGTAAAAAGTCTTAAAATTGAGGTTAAGCTATATAATCATATTCAAAAGCCCATAATCAAATATTTTAACTCATAAAATTTGATTTAATCTTTTTTTGTGGCCATTTTTTTTTGGGTTTAAGGCATGCATGTCTAAATGGGCTTTATAGTGGACCCGTTGGAATTTTAACATAAAAAGTAAATTTTTTTGAAAATGAGGTTAAGCTATATAATCATGTTCAAAATCCCATAACTAAACATTTTAAGTCATAAAATGTGATTTAATTTTATTTTTGGCCGTTTTGTGGGGTTTAATTTTTGCATGTCTAAATGGCTTTTATAGTGGACCCGTTGGAATTTTAACGACTAAAAAGTTCTAAAATTGACTTTAAACTGTATAATCATTTTCAAAAGCGCATAACTAATTATTTTAATTCATAAAATTTGATTTAATCTTATTTTTTTGGCCATTTTGATGGGGTTTAAGGCGTGCATGTCTAAATGGGTATTATGGTCCCGTTGGAATTTTAATCGAGTAAAAAGTCTCTAAATGTTGAGGTTAAGGTATATAATCATATTCAAAAGCCCATAACCAAATATTTTAACTCATAAAATTTGATTTAATCTTATTTTGTGGTCGTTTTGTTGGGTTTAATGCATGCATGTCTAAATGGGCATTATAGTGGACACATTTGGAATTTTATCGAGTAAAAATTTTTTGAAAATGAGGTTAAGCTACATAATCATGTTCAAAAGCCCATAAGAAAACATTTTAAATCATAAAATGTGATTTAATCTTATTTTTGGCGTTTTTTGTTGGGGTTTAAGGCTTGCATGTCAAAATGGCTTTAAAGTGGACCCGTTGGAATTTTAACCGAGTAAAAAGTTCTAAAATTGAGGTTAAGCTATATAATCATATTCAAAAGCCCATAATCAAATATTTTAACTCATAAAATTTGATTTAATTTTATTTTTTTGCCGTTTTGTTTGGGTTTAAGGCGTACATGTCTAAATGGGTTTTTTTAAAAGTGGACCCATTGGAATTTTAACCGTAGTAAATTTTTTTTGAAAATGAGGTTAAGCTATATAATCATGTTCAAAATCCCATAACTAAACATTTTAAGTCATAAAATGTGATTTAATTTTATTTTTTGCCGTTTTTGTGGGTTTTTAAGGCGTGCATGTCTAAATGGGCTTTTATAGTGGACTCGTTGGAATTTTAACCGACTAAAAAGTTCTAAAATTGACTTTAAACTGTATAATCATTTTCAAAAGCGCATAACTAATTATTTTAATTCATAAAATTTGATTTAATCTTATTTTCGGGCCATTTTGATGGGGTTTAAGGCGTGCATGTCTAAATGGGTATTATTGTGCTCCCGTTGGAATTTTAATCGAGTAAAAAGTCTTGAAATTGAGGTTAAGGTATATAATCATATTCAAAAGCCCATAATCAAATATTTTAACTCATAAAATTTGATTTAATCTTATTTTGTGGCTATTTTGTTAGGTTTAAGACATGCATGTCTAAATGGGCTTTATAGTGGACCCGCTAGAATTTTAACCGAGTAAAATTTTTTTTGAAAATGAGGTTAAGCTACATAATCATGTTCAAAAGCCCATAAGAAAACATTTTAAATCATAAAATGTGATTTTAATCTTTTTTTTGGCCATTTTGTTGGGGTTTAAGGCTTGCATGTCTAAAAATGGCTTTAAAGTGGACCCGTTGGAATTTTAACCGAGTAAAAAGTTCTAAAATTGAGGTTAAGCTATATAATCATATTCAAAAGCCCATAACTCAAATATTTTAACTCATAAAATTTGATTTAATCTTATTTTGTGGCCATTTTTTTGGGGTTTAAGGCGTGCATGTCTAAATGGGCTTTATAGTGGACCCGTTGGAATTTTAATCGAGTAAATTTTTTTGAAAATGAGGTTAAGCTATATAATCATGTTCAAAAGCCCATAATAACTAAAATTTTAAGTCATAAAATGTGATTTAATCTTTATTTTTTTGGCCGTTTTGTTGGGTTTAATGCATGCATGTCTAAATGGCTTTTATAGTGGACCCGTTGGAATTTTAACCGACTAAAAAGTTCTAAAATTGACTTTAAACTGTATAATCATTTTCAAAAGCCCATAACTAATTATTTTAATTCATAAAATTTGATTTAATCTTATTTTTTGGCCATTTTTTGTTGGGGTTTAAGGTGCATGTCAAAATGCATGTCTAAATGGGATTTTATTGTGGTCCCGTTGGAATTTTAATCGAGTAAAAAGTCTTGAAATTGAGGTTAAGGTATATAATCATATTCAAAAGCCCATATCAAAATTTTAACTCATAAAATTTGATTTAATCTTATTTTGTGGTCGTTTTGTTTGGGTTTAATGCATGCATGTCTAAATGGGCTTTATAGTGGACCCGTTGGAATTTTATCCGAGTAAAAATTTTTTTGAAAATGAGGTTAAGCTACATAATCATGTTCAAAAGCCCATAAGAAAACATTTGAAATCACAAAATGGCTTGCGTGTCAAAATGGCTTTAAAGTGGACCCGTTAGAATTTTAACCGAGTAAAAAGTTCTAAATTGAGGTTAAGCTATATAATCATATTCAAAAGCCCATAATCAAATATTTTAACTCATAAAATTTGATTTAATCTTATTTTGTGGCCGCCATTTTTGGGTTTAAGGCGTGCATGTCTAAATGGGCTTTATAGTGGACCCGTTGGAATTTTAACCGAGTAAAATTTTTTGAAAATGAGGTTAAGCTATATAATCATGTTCAAAATCCCATAACTAAACATTTTAAGTCGTAAAATGTGATTTAATCTTATTATTTGGCCGTTTTGTGGGGTTTAAGGCGTGCATGTCTAAATGGGCTTTTTTATAGTGGACTCGTTGGAATTTTAACCGACTAAAAAGTTCTAAAATTGACTTTAAACTGTATAATCATTTTCAAAAGCGCATAACTAATTATTTTAATTCATAAAATTTGATTTAATCTTATTTTCGGGCCATTTTGATGGGGTTTAAGGCGTGCATGTCTAAATGGGTATTATTGTGGTCCCGTTGGAATTTTAATCGAGTAAAAAGTCTTGAAATTGAGGTTAAGGTATATAATCATATTCAAAAGCCCATAATCAAATATTTTAACTCATAAAATTTGATTTAATCTTATTTTGTGGTCGTTTTGTTTGGGTTTAAGACATGCATGTCTAAATGGGCATTTTATAGTGGATTTTTATTTGGAATTTTATCCGAGTAAAAATTTTTTGAAAATGAGGTTAAGCTACATAATCATGTTCAAAAGCCCATAAGAAAACATTTTAAATCATAAAATGTGATTTAATCTTTTTTTGGCCGTTTTGTTGGGGTTTAAGGCTTGCATGTCAAAATGGCTTTAAAGTGGACCCGTTGGAATTTTTAACCGAGTAAAAAGTTCTAAAATTGAGGTTAAGCTATATAATCATATTCAAAAGCCCATAATCAAATATTTTAACTCATAAAATTTGATTTAATTTATTTTTGTGGCCATTTGTTTGGGTTTAAGGCGTACATTTCTAAATAGGCTTTTTAAAGTGGACCGTTGGAATTTTAACAAGAGTAAAAATTTTTTTGAAAATGAGGTTAAGCTATATAATCATGTTCAAAATCCCATAACTAAACATTTTAAGTCATAAAATGTGATTTAATTTTTTTTTATTTGGGGTTTTTTTGTGGGGTTTAAGGCGTGCATGTCTAAATGGCTTTTTATAGTGGACTCGTTGGAATTTTAACCGACTAAAAAGTTCTAAAATTGACTTTAAACTGTATAATCATTTTCAAAAGCGCATAACTAATTATTTTAATTCATAAAATTTGATTTAATCTTATTTTCGGGCCATTTTGATGGGGTTTAAGGCGTGCATGTCTAAATGGGTATTATTGTGGTCCCGTTGGAATTTTAATCGAGTAAAAAGTCTTGAAATTGAGGTTAAGGTATATAATCATATTCAAAAGCCCATAATCAAATATTTTAACTCATAAAATTTGATTTAATCTTATTTTGTGGCCGTTTTGTTAGGTTTAAGACATGCATGTCTAAATGGGCATTATAGTGGACACGCTAGAATTTTATCCGAGTAAAAATTTTTGAAAATGAGGTTAAGCTACATAATCATGTTCAAAAGCCCATAAGAAAACATTTTAAATCATAAAATGTGATTTAATCTTCTTTTTTGGCCGTTTTGTTGGGGTTTAAGGCTTGCATGTCAAAATGGCTTTAAAGTGGACCCGTTGGAATTTTAACCGAGTAAAAAGTTCTAAAATTGAGGTTAAGCTATATAATCATATTCAAAAGCCCATACTCAAATATTTTAACTCATAAAATTTGATTTAATTTTATTTTGTGGCCGTTTTGTTGGGTTTAAGGCGTACATTTCTAAATAGGCTTTACAGTGGACCCGTTGGAATTTTAACCGAGTAAAATTTTTTTGAAAATGAGGTTAAGCTATATAATCATGTTCAAAATCCCATAACTAAACATTTTAAGTCGTAAAATGTGATTTAATCTTATTATTTGGCCGTTTTGTGGGGTTTAAGGCGTGCATGTCTAAATGGGCTTTTATAGTGGACTCGTTGGAATTTTAACCGACTAAAAAGTTCTAAAATTGACTTTAAACTGTATAATCATTTTCAAAAGCGCATAACTAATTATTTTAATTCATAAAATTTGATTTAATCTTATTTTCGGGCCATTTTGATGGGGTTTAAGGCGTGCATGTCTAAATGGGTATTATTGTGGTCCCGTTGGAATTTTAATCGAGTAAAAAGTCTTGAAATTGAGGTTAAGGTATATAATCATATTCAAAAGCCCATAATCAAATATTTTAACTCATAAAATTTGATTTAATCTTATTTTGTGGTCGTTTTGTTAGGTTTAAGACATGCATGTCTAAATGGGCTTTATAGTGGACCCGCTAAATTTTTTTGAAAATGAGGTTAAGCTACATAATCATGTTCAAAAGCCCATAAGAAAACATTTTAAATCATAAAATGTGATTTAATCTTATTTTTCGACCGTTTGGTTGGGGTTTAAGGCTTGCATGTCTTAATGGCTTTAAAGTGGACCCGTTGGAATTTTAACCGAGTAAAAAGTTCTAAAATTGAGGTTAAGCTATATAATCATATTCAAAAGCCCATAATCAAATATTTTAACTCATAAAATTTGATTTAATCTTATTTTATTTTTTGTTTTTTGTTTGGTTTAAGGCGTGCATGTCTAAATGGGCTTTTTAAAGTGGACCCGTTGGAATTTTAAAGTAAAAGTAAAAATTTTTTTGAAAATGAGGTTAAGCTATATAATCATGTTCAAAATCCCATAACTAAACATTTTAAGTCAAAAAATGTGATTTAATTTTATTTTTATTTTTTTTTTTGTGGGGTTTAAGGCGTGCATGTCTAAATGGGCTTTTATAGTGGACTCGTTGGAATTTTAACCGACTAAAAAGTTCTAAAATTGACTTTAAACTGTATAATCATTTTCAAAAGCGCATAACTAATTATTTTAATTCATAAAATTTGATTTAATCTTATTTTCGGGCCATTTTGATGGGGTTTAAGGCGTGCATGTCTAAATGGGTATTATTGTGGTCCCGTTGGAATTTTAATCGAGTAAAAAGTCTTGATGTTGAGGTTAAGGTATATAATCATATTCAAAAGCCCATAACCAAATATTTAACTCATAAAATTTGATTTAATCTTATTTTGTGGTCGTTTTGTTGGGTTTAATGCATGCATGTCTAAATGGGCATTATAGTGGACACACTGGAATTTTATCCGAGTAAAATTTTTTGAAAATGAGGTTAAGCTACATAATCATGTTCAAAAGCCCATAAGAAAACATTTTAAATCATAAAATGTGATTTAATCTTCTTTTTTGCCCGTTTTGTTGGGGTTTAAGGCTTGCATGTCAAAATGGCTTTAAAGTGGACCCGTTGAATTTTTTAACCGAGTAAAAAGTTCTAAAATTGAGGTTAAGCTATATAATCATATTCAAAAGCCCATAATCAAATATTTTAACTCATAAAATTTGATTTAATCTTATTTTGTGGCCATTTTGTTTGGTTTAAGGCGTGCATGTCTAAATGGGCTTTACAGTGGACCCGTTGGAATTTTAACCGAGTAAAATTTTTTGAAAATGAGGTTAAGCTATATAATCATGTTCAAAATCCCATAACTAAACATTTTAAGTCATAAAATGTGATTTAATTTTATTTTTTGGCCGTTTTGTGGGTTTTTAAGGGGTGCATGTCATGTCTAAATGGGCTTTTATAGTGGACCCGTTGGAATTTTTAACCGACTAAAAAGTTCTAAAATTGACTTTAAACTGTATAATCATTTTCAAAAGCGCATAACTAATTATTTTAATTCATAAAATTTGATTTAATATTATTTTTGGGCCATTTTGATGGGGTTTTAAGCATGTGCATGTCTAAATGGGTATTATTGTGTCCCGTTGGAATTTTAATCGAGTAAAAAGTCTTGATGTTGAGGTTAAGCTATATAATCATATTCAAAAGCCCATAATCAAATATTTTAACTCATAAAATTTGATTTAATCTTATTTTGTGGTCGTTTTGTTGGGTTTAATGCATGCATGTCTAAATGGGCATTATAGTGGACACGCTGGAATTTTATCCGAGTAAAATTTTTTGAAAATGAGGTTAAGCTACATAATCATGTTCAAAAGCCCATAAGAAAACATTTTAAATCATAAAATGTGATTTAATCTTCTTTTTTGGCCGTTTTGTTGGGGTTTAAGGCTTGCATGTCAAAATGGCTTTAAAGTGGACCCGTTGGAATTTTAACCGAGTAAAAAGTTCTAAAATTGAGGTTAAGCTATATAATCATATTCAAAAGCCCATAATCAAATATTTTAACTCATAAAATTTGATTTAATTTTATTTTGTGTGGCCATTTTGTTGGGTTTAAGGCGTACATTTCTAAATAGGCTTTTTACAAGTGGACCCATTGGAATTTTAACCGAGTAAAATTTTTTGAAAATGAGGTTAAGCTATATAATCATGTTCAAAATCCCATAACTAAACATTTTAAGTCATAAAATGTGATTTAATTTTATTTTTTTTGGCCGTTTTGTGGGGTTTAAGGCGTGCATGTCTAAATGGGCTTTTTATAGTGGACTCGTTGGAATTTTTAACCGACTAAAAAGTTCTAAAATTGACTTTAAACTGTATAATCATTTTCAAAAGCGCATAACTAATTATTTTAATTCATAAAATTTGATTTAATCTTATTTTCGGGCCATTTTGATGGGGTTTAAGGCGTGCATGTCTAAATGGGTATTATTGTGGTCCCGTTGGAATTTTAATCGAGTAAAAAGTCTTGAAATTGAGGTTAAGCTATATAATCATATTCAAAAGCCCATACTCAAATATTTTAACTCATAAAATTTGATTTAATCTTATTTTGTGGCCGTTTTGTTGGGTTTAAGGCGTACATTTCTAAATAGGCTTTACAGTGGACCCGTTGGAATTTTAACCGAGTAAAAATTTTTGAAAATGAGGTTAAGCTATATAATCATGTTCAAAATCCCATAACTAAACATTTTAAGTCATAAAATGTGATTTAATTTTATTTTTCGGCCGTTTTGTGGGGTTTAAGGCGTGCATGTCTAAATGGGCTTTTATAGTGGACTCGTTGGAATTTTAACCGACTAAAAAGTTCTAAAATTGACTTTAAACTGTATAATCATTTTCAAAAGCGCATAACTAATTATTTTAATTCATAAAATTTGATTTAATCTTATTTTCGGGCCATTTTGATGGGGTTTAAGGCGTGCATGTCTAAATGGGTATTATTGTGGTCCCGTTGGAATTTTAATCGAGTAAAAAGTCTTGAAATTGAGGTTAAGGTATATAATCATATTCAAAAGCCCATAATCAAATATTTTAACTCATAAAAAAATTTGATTTAATCTTATTTTGTGGTCGTTTTGTTGGGGTTTAATGCATGCATGTCTAAATGGGCTTTATAGTGGGACGTTGGTTTAAGAATTTTAATCCGAGTAAAATTTTTTTTTGAAAATGAGGTTAAGCTACATAATCATGTTCAAAAGCCCATAAGAAAACATTTTAAATCATAAAATGTGATTTAATCTTATTTTTGGCCGTTTTTTTGTTGGGGTTTAAGGCTTGCATGTCAAAATGGCTTTAAAGTGGACCCGTTGGAATTTTAACCGAGTAAAAAGTTCTAAAATTGAGGTTAAGCTATATAATCATATTCAAAAGCCCATAATCAAATATTTTAACTCATAAAATTTGATTTAAATGTTTTTTATTTTGTGGTCGTTTTGTTGGGTTTAAGGACATGGAATGTTAAATAAAATTTTTTTTTAAGCTATATAATCATTTTTTAGTAAAATTTTTTGAAAATGAGGTTAAGCTATATAATCATGTTTAAATGGGAAAACATTTTAAATCATAAAATGTGATTTAATCTTATTTTTTAAATTTTGTTTTGTTTGGGTTTTAATCATTGATTTGCATGTTAAAATGGCTTTAAAGTGGACCCGTTAAAATTTTTTTGGAATTTTAATTTAGTAAAAAGTTCTAAAATTGAGGTTAAGCTATATAATCATATTCAAAAGCCCATAATCAAATATTTTAACTCATAAAATTTGATTTAATCTTATTTTGTGGCCATTTTGTTTGGTTTAGGGCGTGCATGTCTAAATGGGCTTTACAGTGGACCCGTTGGAATTTTAACCGAGTAAAATTTTTTGAAAATGAGGTTAAGCTATATAATAATGTTCAAAATCCCATAACTAAACATTTTAAGTCGTAAAATGTGATTTAATCTTATTATTTGGCCGTTTTGTGGGGTTTAAGGCGTGCATGTCTAAATGGGCTTTATAGTGGACCCGTTGGAATTTTAACCGACTAAAAAGTTCTAAAATTGACTTTAAACTGTATAATCATTTTCAAAAGCGCATAACTAATTATTTCAAGTCATAAAATTTGATTTAATATTATTTTCCGGCCATTTTGATGGGGTTTATGGCGTGCATATGTAAATGGGTATTACTGTGGTCCCGTTGGAATTTTAATCGAGTAAAAAGTCTTGATGTTGAGGTTAAGGTATATAATCATATTCAAAAGCCCATAACCAAATATTTGACTCATAAAATTTGATTTAATCTTATTTTGTGGTCGTTTTGTTGGGTTTAATGCATGCATGTCTAAATGGGCATTATAGTGGACACGCTGGAATTTTATCCGAGTAAAAATTTTTGAAAATGAGGTTAAGCTACATAATCATGTTCAAAACCCCATAAGAAAACATTTTAAATCATAAAATGCGATTTAATCTTCTTTTTTGGCCGTTTTGTTGGGGTTTAAGGCTTGCATGTCAAAATGGCTTTAAAGTGGACCCGTTGGAATTTTAACCGAGTAAAAAGTTCTAAAATTGAGGTTAAGCTATATAATCAAATTCAAAAGCCCATACTCAAATATTTTAACTCATAAAATTTGATTTAATTTTATTTTTTGGCCATTTTTTGTTGGGTTTAAGGCGTACATTTCTAAATAGGCTTTTAAGTGGGACCGTTGGAATTTTAACCGAGTAAATTTTTTTGAAAATGAGGTTAAGCTATATAATCATGTTCAAAATCCCATAACTAAACATTTTAAGTCATAAAATGTGATTTAATTTTATTTTTCGGCCGTTTTGTGGGGTTTAAGGCGTGCATGTCTAAATGGGCTTTTATAGTGGACTCGTTGGAATTTTAACCGACTAAAAAGTTCTAAAATTGACTTTAAACTGTATAATCATTTTCAAAAGCGCATAACTAATTATTTTAATTCATAAAATTTGATTTAATCTTATTTTCGGGCCATTTTGATGGGGTTTAAGGCGTGCATGTCTAAATGGGTATTATTGTGCTCCCGTTGGAATTTTAATCGAGTAAAAAGTCTTGAAATTGAGGTTAAGGTATATAATCATATTCAAAAGCCCATAATCAAATATTTTAACTCATAAAATTTGATTTAATCTTATTTTGTGGCCATTTTGTTTGGTTTAGGGCGTGCATGTCTAAATGGGCTTTACAGTGGACCCGTTGGAATTTTAACCGAGTAAAAATTTTTGAAAATGAGGTTAAGCTATATAATAATGTTCAAAATCCCATAACTAAACATTTTAAGTCGTAAAATGTGATTTAATCTTATTATTTGGCCGTTTTGTGGGGTTTAAGGCGTGCATGTCTAAATGGGCTTTTTTATAGTGGACCGTTGGAATTTTTTAACCGACTAAAAAGTTCTAAAATTGACTTTAAACTGTATAATCATTTTCAAAAGCGCATAACTAATTATTTTAATTCATAAAATTTGATTTAATATTATTTTCGGCCATTTTGATGGGGTTTTGGCGTGCATGTCTAAATGGGTATTATTGTGGTCCCGTTGGAATTTTAATCGAGTAAAAAGTCTTGATGTTGAGGTTAAGGTATATAATCATATTCAAAAGCCCATAATCAAATATTTAACTCATAAAATTTGATTTAATCTTATTTTGTGGTCGTTTTGTTGGGTTTAATGCATGCATGTCTAAATGGGCATTATAGTGGACACATTTTGGAATTTTATCCGAGTAAAAATTTTTTTTGAAAATGAGGTTAAGCTACATAATCATGTTCAAAAGCCCATAAGAAAACATTTTAAATCATAAAATGTGATTTAATCTTTTTTTTTTTACCGTTTTGTTGGGGTTTAAGGCTTGCATGTCAAAATGGTTTTAAAGTGGACCCGTTGGAATTTTAACCGAGTAAAAAGTTCTAAAATTGAGGTTAAGCTATATAATCAAATTCAAAAGCCCATACTCAAATATTTTAACTCATAAAATTTGATTTAATTTTATTTTGTGGACATTTTGTTGGGTTTAAGGCGTACATTTCTAAATAGGCTTTTTAGTGGACCCGTTGGAATTTTAACCGAGTAAAATTTTTTGAAAATGAGGTTAAGCTATATAATCATGTTCAAAATCCCATAACTAAACATTTTAAGTCATAAAATGTGATTTAATTTTATTTTTCGGCCGTTTTGTGGGGTTTAAGGCGTGCATGTCTAAATGGGCTTTTATAGTGGACTCGTTGGAATTTTAACCGACTAAAAAGTTCTAAAATTGACTTTAAACTGTATAATCATTTTCAAAAGCGCATAACTAATTATTTTAATTCATAAAATTTGATTTAATCTTATTTTTGGGCCATTTTGATGGGGTTTAAGGCGTGCATGTCTAAATGGGTATTATTGTGCTCCCGTTGGAATTTTAATCGAGTAAAAAGTCTTGAAATTGAGGTTAAGGTATATAATCATATTCAAAAGCCCATAATCAAATATTTTAACTCATAAAATTTGATTTAATCTTATTTTGTGGCCGTTTTGTTAGGTTTAAGACATGCATGTCTAAATGGGCTTTATAGTGGACCCGCTAGAATTTTAACCGAGTAAAATTTTTTGAAAATGAGGTTAAGCTACATAATCATGTTCAAAAGCCCATAAGAAAACATTTTAAATCATAAAATGTGATTTAATCTTATTTTTCGACCGTTTGGTTGGGGTTTAAGGCTTGCATGTCTTAATGGCTTTAAAGTGGACCCGTTGGAATTTTAACCGAGTAAAAAGTTCTAAAATTGAGGTTAAGCTATATAATCATATTCAAAAGCCCATAATCAAATATTTTAACTCATAAAATTTGATTTAATCTTATTTTGTGGCCATTTTGTTTGGTTTAAGGCGTGCATGTCTAAATGGGCTTTACAGTGGACCCGTTGGAATTTTAACCGAGTAAAAATTTTTGAAAATGAGGTTAAGCTATATAATCATGTTCAAAATCCCATAACTAAACATTTTAAGTCATAAAATGTGATTTAATTTTATTTTTCGGCCGTTTTGTGGGGTTTAAGGCGTGCATGTCTAAATGGGCTTTTATAGTGGACTCGTTGGAATTTTAACCGACTAAAAAGTTCTAAAATTGACTTTAAACTGTATAATCATTTTCAAAAGCGCATAACTAATTATTTTAATTCATAAAATTTGATTTAATCTTATTTTCGGGCCATTTTGATGGGGTTTAAGGCGTGCATGTCTAAATGGGTATTATTGTGCTCAATTTTAATCGAGTAAAAAGTCTTGAAATTGAGGTTAAGGTATATAATCATATTCAAAAGCCCATAATCAAATATTTTAACTCATAAAATTTGATTTAATCTTATTTTGTTTTGTTAGGTTTAAGACATGCATGTCTAAATGGGCTTTATATAGTGGACCGCTTAGAATTTTATCCCGAGTAAAATTTTTTGAAAATGAGGTTAAGCTACATAATCATGTTCAAAAGCCCATAAGAAAACATTTTAAATCATAAAATTTGATTTAATCTTATTTTTCGACCGTTTGGTTGGGGTTTAAGGCTTGCATGTCTTAATGGCTAAAACTTAACCCAGCCATAATATAACTATTCAATCCATAAAACTTCATCAATTAACAGCTAAAACCCCTTTGCCAACATCCTTTTACTTTCAGCAATGATAAAACTCAATTATCACCACAAAAACACAAATCTAACAAGCTAACCAATTAGAGATTTAAGAGTTTCGGGATTCCATTGATAAAAACAACTTATCAACAACACAATACATCCAAATTATGTTTAAAATCAATCTCAAACACTGGAAAATATATCCACTTCGAACCTTTCACTATTCCATCAATTTCACCCAATTAATTCAATTAAACATTGTAAAACATGAAAAATCAGTTTATAAATCATGAATCAAGGATCAAACACTTGGGAATATCAATAAAAAACCATCCAATAGAAGAGATCATGGACCTTAACCCTATTGTGAGATTTCTCCTTCAATTAGCTTGTTTAAAACTAGGAAAACGCAAGATTTTAATGAGATTTTGTAAAACAAAGTTAAAGAATCAATTATAAATCAATAATCTGAGTAAAAAGATCTCTCACCTCTGGATTTTGATGAAAACTTGAGTGTTTGGCTGAGAGAGAAGTAAAGAGAAAGGTTGAGAGAAAAGTTACGTCAAAATATCTTGAAAAAGGTTAACTAACTTTTAATATAAAAAACCCCTTTAATTAACTTTTGAAATATGTGTTAAAATAACTTAATTGAAAGGAGAAATCACCAGCAAAAACTTGGTAAAATAGCTCTTTAAGTATTCTAAGAATTTGATCCCTTTTCATTTTAGTCACCTTTTAAAACCAGTTTTCAAAATTTACATTTTGGTCACTAACCAAAATGTTACCCTTCCAAAACCCATTTTCCAAAATTGACTTCACCATAAACCTTAATATATTAAATAATGATTTTTACATGTATTTCCACAATTTTAACACCTCCAAAAACATTTAATTCGATTTAATCCTGAAACTGACTCGAATCTTTAATTTCGGTCCATCGGACCTTCAGACCAACCTTTGAAACACCTAGCCCCAAAACCGGGGTATTACAAGTTGGAACAATCACCTACTCTCGTTCAGCGGACGAGAGGTCTTCATCAAATCAGTTATTCAATCTTTTCCACAGTACGTCATGTCATGTTACTTGTTGCCTCAAAACATAATTGATGATATGTCTAAATCTATGCATTGTTACTATTGGTCGGGTCGCAACAAAAAAAGGGTTGGCCTATGATTGCTTGGCATTCGGTCTGTACCCCGAAGAACGTTGGGGAATAGGCTTCTGCGATGTGCATCTCTTTAATGTTGCTTTGTTGGGCAAGCAAATTTGGCATCTAATCACTGAGCCTGATTCGCTATTATCTCGTGCCTACAAGGCACATTACTTTCCTTCTAGGAATATCTTTGACGCCGAGGCCTCTAAGAATTCTTCATTCGCTTGGAAAGGTCTTCACCAACCCATGCGTAAGCTATATTTTGGGTTCTTTTAAAGACCTGGAATCAACAGCAATATTCGTGTACACTCGGATAACTGGGGTGGTGCATCTGCGCTACACTTATATGGTGATTATACAGACAATGATGAAATTTTGGTTCGTTGCCGTGATTTCATGTTAAGAAGGTAACCTACTTGGGATGAGGCAAAAATTCATCGTTATTTTGATTTTAACGATGCAAACACAATCCTTTATGTCCCTATTATTAATGACAATCGAGACATGATACTTTAGAGTAACCATGTTTCTGGCATCTACTCAGTTAGATCGGGATATCTATTCTTGCAAAGGTCGCATGGCCCGTTAAATCAACCATCGCGTATCTGGAAGATTCTTTCAAAGATCTATATTATTCCTAAGATTCAGACTTTTGGATAAAGGGCAGGTCATGATGCACTGCCAACTTTTCAAAGATTACGATCGGCAAACCTGGCCCTGAGCACATACCCTCTTTGCCACCTAGCCCCTGAAACCATCATCCATGCCTTACGTGACTGTCCGGGTTCAACTAAGGCTCTTCATTTGGCTAGTCTTCAACACGAGATTATTTATAGCACTACCACATCTACTCTCTCGTGGATAGAAAAGGGGCATCCATTCTTCCATGTGACACCTTTGTTTTGTTCCTTACAGTTCTTTGGGATTTATGGAATCGTAGAAATGATTGGGTCCATAATAACCGTCTGCAACCTCCTTGGATCACAGTGCTAAACTATCAAGGCCTTATCCGAGACTACGCAGCTGCCATGCCAACTTCTCTAATGGAACATCAACCAACCATGCTCGGCCTACTTAGTTTAATGACCCAGTATTAGCAAGGCCACGTTGGAGACCCCCGAGGACTGGGACTATTAAGATCAATACAGATGGCGCCTTCCTCTCGGCTTCCAAGGATGCATCAATAGGAGTTATTGCAAGGGACGATAGAGGTGTTGTTCTTGGCAGATTAGCACAACATTCAGCTGGCTGCCTAAATGCTACTTTGGCCGAGCTTTATGCAGTTACAACCAGTATTCAACTTGGATGTGCATGAGGTTGGTCCAATGTTATCATTGAAACTGATTCTGCCATGGTGGCTAACAAATTGAATCACCAAGAAGATGATCTATCCTTGTTCGGGCCTCTATTTGATAATGCCCGCCATCTATTTGCAACTTCTGAGGGTTTTTGTGTTCAGTTTGTACCTAGGGAGGATAATTTTGTCGCCCATATGCTTGCCTCTAAGGCCATGCAATCTTTGTCGTCTATCTTTTTTGATTCGGTTTACCCCGACTACATGCACTCTATTGTAAGCAACGAGATTCCAACTCATTATATATAATGAATATGGGTACACTTTTCCCCTTAGGTGGTCTCCATCGGTCTAAGACTGGTGGTGACTTTAGTGGGGTTTTTTTAATGAGGCCCACATTTTCTTCAAAAAAAAATTCCAGCAGGTCAACTATAACCCATTTAGACATGCACGCCTTAAACCCAACAAAATGACCACAAAATAAGATTAAATCAAATTTCCTGAGTTAAAATATTTGATTATGGTATATGGAAAATGAATATATAGATTAATATCATTTTCAGAAATTTTTACTCGGATAAAATTTCAACGGGTCTACTGTAAAGCCCATTTAGACATGCACGACCTAAACCCCCATCAAAATGGCCAAAAAATAAGATTAAATCACATTTTATGACTTAAAATATTTAGTTATACACTTTTGAACATGATTATACAGTTTAACCTCAATTTTAGAACTTTTTACTCAGTTAAAATTCCCACAGGTCATCTGTAAAGCCCATTGAGACATGCACGCCTTAAACCACAAAAAAACGGCTGAAAAATAAGATTAAATCACATTTTATGACTTAAAATATTTAGTTATGGGCTTTTGAACATTATTATATAGCTTAACCTCATTTTCAGAATTTTTTACTCAATTTAAATTTCAACGGGTCCACTATAAAGCCCATTTAGACATGCACGCCTTAAAGCCCAACAAATGGCAAAACATTTTATGACTAAAATTATTTAGTTATGTGCTTTTGAACATGATTATACAACTTAACCTCAATTTTAGAACTTTTTACTCGGTTAAAATTCCAGCGGGCCCACTGTGAAGCCCATTTGACAAGCACGCCTTAAAGCCACAATAAAACGGCCAAAAAATAAGATTAAATCACATTTCATGACTTAAAATAGTTAGTTATTGGCTTTCGAACATGATTATACAGCTTAACCTCATATTCCGAAATTTTTACTTGGTTAAAATTCCAATGGGTCCACTGTAAAGCCCATTTAAACATGCACGCCTGAAATCAAACAAAATACCACAAAATAAGATTAAATCAAACTTTATGAGTTCAAATATTTTATCCTGGGATATGGATTATGATTATATAGCTTAACCTCATTTTCAAAAAATTTTACTCGATTAAAATTCCAACGAGTCCACTATAAAGCCCATTTAGACATGCATACCTTAAACCCAACAAAACGGCCACAAAATAAGATTAAATCAAATTTTATGAGTTAAAATATTTGATTTGGGCTTTTGAATATGATTATATGTCTTAACCTCAATTTCAAAACTTTTTACTCGGTTAAAATTCTAACGGGTCCATTTGAAGCCCATTTAGACATGCACGCCTTAAACCCCAACAAAACGGCCGAAAAATAAGATTAAATCAAATTTTATGACATAAAATATTTAGTTATGGGCTTTTTAACATGATTATACAGCCTAACCTCAATTTTAGAACTTTTTACTCCGTCAAAATTCTAACGGGTCCACTATACAACACATTTAGACTTGCACGCCTTAAACCCCAACAAAATGGCCGAAAAATAAGATTAAATCACATTTACGACTTAAAATATTTAGTTATGGGCTTTTGAACATAATTATATAGATTAAAGTCATTTTCAAAAAATTTTACTCGGTTAAAATTCCTACAAGTCCATTATAAAGCCAATTTAGACATGTAGACCTTAAACCCAACAAAACGGCTACAAAATAAGATTAAATCAAATTTCATGAGTTAAAATATTTGATTATGGGCTTTTGAATATGATTATATAGCTTAACCTCAATTTCAGAACTTTTTACTTGGTTAAAATTCTAACGGGCCCACTATAAAGCCCATTTAGACATGCATGCCTTAACCCCAACAAAAAGGCCAAAAAATAAAATTAAGTCATATTTTATGACATAAAATATTTATTTATGGGCTTTTGAACATGATTATATAGCTTAACCTCATTTTTAGAAATTTTGCTTAGTTAAAATTCCAACGGGTCCACTATAAAGCACATTTAAACATCCACGCCTTAAACCAAACAAAACGACCACAAAATAAGATTAAATAAAATTTATGAATTAAAATATTTAGTTATGGGATTTTGAACTTAATTATACAGCTTAAACTCAATTTTAGATCATTTTACTCAGTTAAAATTCCAACGGGTCCACTATAAGCCCATTTCGACATGCACGCATTAACTCAACAAAACGGCCACAAAATAAGATTAAATCATATTTCATGAGTTAATATATTTGATTATGGGATATGAAATATGATTATATAGATTAACTCATTTTCAGAAATTTTTACTAGATTAAAATTTCATTGGGTCCACTGTAAAGCACATTTAGACATGCACGCCTTAAGCCCCAACAAAATGACCACAAAATAAGATTAAATCAAGTTTCATGAGTTAAAATATTTGATTATGGGCTTTTGAATATGATTATATAGCTTAACCTCAATTTCATAACTTTTTACTCGGTTAAAATTCTAATGGGCCCACTGTAAAGCCCATTTAGACTTGCACGCCTTAAACCCCAACAAAACGGGCAAAAGATAAGATTAAATCATATTTTGTGACTTAAAATATTTATTTATGGGCTTTTGAACATGATTATAGAGCTTAACCTCACTTTTAGAAATTTTTACTCGGTGAATTCCACGGGTCCATTCTAAAGCCCACTAAGACAAGCATCCCTTAAACCCAACAAAACCGACACAAAATAAGATTAAAACAAATTTCATGAGTTAAAATATTTGATTATGGGATATGGAATATGATTATATAGATTAACCTTATTTTCAGAAATTTTTACTAGGTTAAAATTCCAACGGGTCCTCGATAAAGCCCATTGAGACATGCACACCTTAAACCACAACAAAACGGCTGGAAAATAAGATTAAATAACATTTTATGTCTTAAAATATTTATTTATGGGCTTTTGAACATGATTATGTAGCTTAACCTCATTTTTAGAACTTTTACTCGGTTAAAATTCTGACGGGTCCACTATAAAGCCCATTTAGACATGGACGCCTTAAACCCCAACAAAATGGCCAAAAAATAAGATTAAATCAGATTTTATGACTTAAAATATTAATTTATGTGCTTTTGAACATGGTTATACAACTTAACCTCAATTTTAGAACTTTTTACTCGGTTAAAATTCCAACGGGTCCACTCTAAAGCCCATTTGACAAGCACGCCTTAAACCCAACAAAACAACCAAAAAATAAGATTAAATCATATTTTATGACTTAAAATGGTTAGTTATTGGATTTTGAACATGATTATACAGCTTAACCTCATATTCAAAAAATTTTACTCGGTTAAAATTCAAATGGGTCCACTATAAAGCCCAATTAAACATACACGCCTGAAATCCAGCAAAACATCAACAAAATATGATTAAATCAAAATTTTTGAGTTAAAATATTTGATTATGGGCTTTCAAATATGATTATATAGCTTAACCTCAATTTCAAAACTTTTTACTCAGTTAAAATTCCAACGGGTCCATTGTGAAGCCATTTAGACATGCACGCCTTAAACCCCAACAAAACGGCTGAAAAATAAGGTTAAATCAGATTTTATGACTTAAAATATTTAGTTATAGTCTTTTGAACATGATTATACAACTTAACCTCAATTTTAGAACTTTTACTTGTTTAAAATTCCAACGTGTCCACTGTGAAGCTCATTTAGACATGCACGCCTTACACCCCAATGAAATGGCCAAAAAATAAGATTAAATCAAATTTTATGACTTAAAATATTTATTTATGGGCTTTTGAACATGATTATACAGCTTAACCACAATTTTAGAACTTTTTACTGGGTTAAAATTCCAACGGGTCCACTGTAATGCCCATTTAGACTCGCACGCCTTAAACCCCAACGAAACGGCCGAAAAATAAGATTAAATCATAGTTTATGAATACTTATTTATGGGCTTTTGAACATAATTATATAACTTAAACTCATTTTCAAAAAATTTTACTCGGTTAAAATTCCAACAGGTCCACTGTACAGCCCATTTAGACATGTACACCTTAAACCCAACAAAAGGGTAGCAAAATAAGATTAAATCAAATCGTATGACTTAAAATATTTATTTATGGGCCTTTGAACATGATTATACAGCTTAAGCTCAATTTTAGAACATTTTACTCGGTTAAAATTCCAATGGGTCCACTATAAAGCCTATTTAGACTTGCACGCCTTAAACCCCAACAAAACAGCCGAAAAATAAGATTAAATTACATTTTACGACTTAAAACATTTAGTTATAGGCTTTTAAACATGATTATATAGCTTAACCTCATTTTCAAAAAATTTTACTCGGTTAAAATACCAACAGATCCACTGTAAAGCCCATTTAGACATGCACGCCTTAAACCCAATAAAACAACCAAAAAATAAGATTAAATCAAATTTCATGAGTTAAAATATTTGATTATGTGATTTTGAATATGATTATATAGTTATCCTCAATTTCATAACTTTTTACTCGGTTAAAATTCCAACGGCCCACTGTAAAGCCCATTTAGACTTGCAGACCTTCAACCCCAACAAAACTACCGAAAAATAAGATTAAATCACATTTTATGACTTAAAATATTTATTTATGGGCTTTTGAACGTGATTATATAGCTTAACCTCATTTTTAGAAAATTTTTACTCGGTTAAAATTCCAACGGGTCAACTGTAAAGCCCATTTAGACATGGACGTCTTAAACCCAACAAAACGGCCACAAAATAAGATTAAATCAAATTTTATGAGTTAAAATATTTTATTATGGGCTGTTGAATATGATTATATAGCTTAACCTCAATTTCAAAACTTTTTACTCGATTTAAATTCCAATGGGTCCACTGTGAAGCCCGTTTAGACATGCACGCCTTAAACCCCAATAAAAAGGCCAAAAAATAAGATTTAATCAAATTTTATGACTTAAAATATTTAGTTATGGGCTTTTGAACATGATTATACAGCTTAACCTTAATTTTAGAACTTTTTGCTCGGTTAAAATTCCAACGAGACTTCTTCGTTACTATGTAGCAGCCACATCATCATCATGAACATCCCCAAGGACATCATGAGAGCCAACTCTTGCTCGCCCCCGATGAAAGCCGCCTAGAGAAGGAATATTTAAGGTCAACACTGATGGGGCTTTCGACCCTCTGACCAAAGCTGCTGCAGTGGGAGTTATAGCACACGATGCTCTTGGTACTGTCATTGGTGGTCTCGCTCAGCCTTTGACTATTTGCACAGATGCTTCCTCGGTGAAAGCACAAGCTGTAATAGTTTCCATTTGCTTGAGTCGTGATAGCGGTTGGTCCGGGGTTATCATTGAGACCGACTCTGCCATAGTTGCTAACAAAATCAATCAGAAGGGTTTTGATATTTCATCTCTGGACCCTCTTATTGATCATACTCGTCTTCTGCTTGTTGACTCAGATGATTTTAGTGTCCGGTTTGTACATAGAATGATGAACAATGCTGCCCATACTTTGGCATCTAGGTCTTTAAGGACTATGGTTGCCGTTTCTTTCTCTTCGGTCTATCCATGTATCTACATGATATTGTAACTAATGAGATTCATTCTCATCCAAATTAATACATATGGGTACTCTTTTCCCCATAGGACATCATTTGGGACCTTTGGGTCACAATTGAGGTAGAGGGGTTTTTAATGAGACCCGCCTTCAATCAAAAAAAATTCCAACGGGTCCACTATAAAGCCTATTTAGACTTGCACGCCTTAAACCCCAACAAAACGGCTGAAAAATAAGATTAAATTAAATTTTAGTACTTAAAACATTTAGTTATGGGCTTTTGAACATGATTATATAGCTTAATCTCATTTTCAAAAAATTTTACTCGGTTAAAATTCCAACAGATCCACTGTAAAGCCCATTTAGATATGCACGCCTTAAACCCAACAAAATGACACAAAATAAGATTAAATCAAATTTCATGAGTTAAAATATTTAATTATGGGCTTTTGAATATGATTATATAGTCTAACCTCAATTTCAGAACTTTTTACTCGGTTAAAATTCCAACAGGCCCACTGTAAAGCCGATTTAGACATGCACGCCTTAAAACCCAACAAAACGGCTGAAAAATAAGATTAAATCACATTTTATGACTTAAAATATTTAGTTATGGGCTTTTGAATATGATTATATAGATTGACCTCATTTTCAAAATTTTTTACATGGTTAAAATTCTAACGAGTCCACTGTAAAGCCCATTTAAACATGCACACCTTAAACCAAACAAAACGGACACAAAATAAGATTAAATAAACTTTTTACTCGGTTAAAATTCCAACGGGTCCACTATAAGCCTATTTAGACATGCACGTCTTAAACCCAACAAAACGGCCACAAAATATGATTAAATCAAATTTTATGAGATAAAATATTTGATTATGGACTATGGAATATGATTATATAGCTTAACCTCTTTTTTAGAAATTTTTACTCCGTTAAAATTCCAATGGTTCCACTAAAAGCCCATTTAGACATGCACGCTTTAAACCCCAACAAAACGGCCGAAAAATAAGATTAAATCACATTTTATGACTTAAAATATCTAGTTATGGGCTTTTGAACATGATTATATAGCTTAACCTCTTTTTTAGAAATTTTTACTTGGTTAAAATTCCAACGGGTCCACTTTAAAGCCCATTTAGACATGCACGCCTTAAACCCAGAAAACGAACACAAAATAAGATTAAATCAAATTTCAGGAGTTAAAATATTTGATTATGGGCTATGGAATATGATTATATAGCTTAAACTCATTTTTAGAAATTTTTACTCGGTTAAAATTACAATGGTCCACTGTAAAGCCCATTTAGACATGCACGCCTTAAACCCAACAAAACAGCCACAAAATAAGATTAAATCAAATTTTATGATTTTAAATATTTGATTATGGGCTTTTGAACATGATTATACAGATTAACCTCAACTTTGGAAATTTTTACTCGGTTAAAATTCCAATTGTTCCACTGTGAAGCCCGTTTAGACATGCACACCTTAAACCCCAACAAAATGGCCACAAAATAAGATTAAATCAAATTGTATAAGTTAAAATATTTGATTATAGGCTTTTAAATATGATTATATAGTTTAACCTCAATTTCAAAACTTTTTAC
This sequence comes from Hibiscus mutabilis, assembly GCA_019671005.1. Taxonomy (NCBI): domain Eukaryota; kingdom Viridiplantae; phylum Streptophyta; class Magnoliopsida; order Malvales; family Malvaceae; genus Hibiscus; species Hibiscus mutabilis. Next base: position 37,285 of record JAGYYJ010002064.1, read on the forward strand.
TCAGTTAAAATTCCAACGGGTCCATTGTGAAGCCATTTAGACATGCACGCCTTAAACCCCAACAAAACGACCGAAAAATACGGTTAAATCAGATTTTATGACTTAAAATATTTAGTTATAGGCTTTTGAACATGATTATACAGCTTAACCTCAATTTTAGAACTTTTACTCGTTTAGAATTCCAACGGGTCCACTGTGAAGCCCATTTAGACATGCACACCTTAAACCCCAATAAAATGACCAAAAATAAGATTAAATCAAATTTTATGAATTAAAATATTTATTTACGGGATTTTGAACATGAATACACAACTTAACCTCAATTTTAGAAAATTTTTCTCGGTTAAAATTTCAACGGGTCCATTGTAAAGCCCATTTAGACATGCATGCCATAAACCCAACAAAACGGCCACAAAATAAGATTCAATCGCATTTTATGACATAAAATATTTATTTATTGGCTTTTGAACGTGATTATACAGCTTAACCTCATATTCATAAATTTGTACTCGGTTAAAATTCCAACGGGTCCACTTTAAAGCCCATTTAAACATGCACGCTTGAAATCCAGCAAAACAGCCACAAAATAAGATTAAATAAAATTTTATGTGTTAAAATATTTGATTATGGGCTATGGAATATGATTATATAATTTAACCTCGTTTTCAAAATTTTTACTCGGTTAAAATTTCAACGTGTCCACTATAAAGCCCATTTGGACATGCATGCCTTAAACCCAACAAAACAGCCACAAAATAAGATTAATTCAAATTTTATGAGTTAAAATATTTTGTTATGGGCTTTTGAATATGATTATATAGCTTAACCTCAGTTTCAAAACTTTTTACTCGGTTAAAATTCCAGCGGGTCCACTGTGAAGCCCATTTAGACATGCACGCCTTAAACTCCAACAAAATGGCCGAAAAATAAGATTAAATCAAATTTTATGACTTAAAATATTTAGTTTTGGGATTTTGAACATGATTATATAGCTTAGCCTCAATTTTAGAACTTTTTACTAGGTTAAAATTCCAACGGATCCACTGCAAAGCCCATTTCGACTTGCAAGCCTTAAACCCGAACAAAACGGCCAAAAAATAAGATTAAATCATATTTTATGACTTAAAATATTTATTTATGGGCTTTTGAACATTATTATACAGCTTAACCCCATTTTCAGAACGTTTTAATCGGTTAAAAATTCAATGGGTCTACTGTAAAGCCCATTTAAACATGCACACTTGGAATCCAGCAAAACAGCCACAAAATAAGATTAAATAAAATTTTATGTGTTAAAATATTTGATTATGGGCTATGGAATATGATTATATAGCTTAACCTCATTTTCAAAAATTTTTACTCGGTTAAAATTCCAACAGGTCCACTGTAAAGCCCATTTAGACATGCACGCCTTAAACCCAACAAAATGGCCACAAAATAAGATTCAATCACATTTATGACTTAAAATATTTAGTTATGGGCTATGGAATATGATTATACAGCTTAACCTTATTTTTAGAAATTTTTATTCGGTTAAAATTCCAACGAGTCCACTATAATCCCATTTAGACATGCACGCCTTAAACCCAACAAAACGACCACAAAATAAGATTAAATCAAATTTCATGAGTAAAAATATTTGATCATGGGCTATCGAATATGATTATGAAGATTAACCTCATTTTCAGAAATTTTTACTCGGTTAAAATATCAACTGGTCCACTGTAAAGCCCATTTAGACATGCACGACTTAAACCCAACAAAACAGCCACAAAATAAGATTACATCAAATTTTATGTGTTAAAATATTTGATTATTGGCTTTTGAAAATGATTATATAGCTTAACCTCAATTTCAAAACTTTTTACTCGGTTAAAATTCCAACGGGTCCACTATGAAGCCCGTTTAGACATGCATACCTTAAACCCCAATAAAACGGCTGAAAAATAGGACTAAATCAAATTTTATGACTTAAAATATTTAATTATTAAATTTTGAACAAGATTGTATAGCTTAACCTGATTTTCAGAAATTTTTACTCTTTTAAAATTCCAACGGGTCCGCTGTGAAGCCCGTTTAGACATGCACGTCTTAAACCCCAATAAAATGACCAAAAAATAAGATTAAATCAAATTTTATGACTTAAAATATTTATTTATGGGCTTTTGAACATGATTATATAGCTTAACCTCATTTTTAAATTTTTTACTCGGTTTAAATTCCAACAGGTCCACTGTAAAGCCCATTTAGACAAACACACCTTAAACTCAAACAAAACGGCCACTAAATAAGATTAAATCTATTTTATGAGTTAAAATATTTGATTATGGGCTTTTGAATATGATTATGTAGCTTAAACTCAATTTCAAAACTTTTTACTCGGTTAAAATTCAAACGGGTCCACTATGAAGCCCATTTAGACATGCACGCCTTAAATCCCAACAAGACGGCCGAAAAATAAGATTAAATCAGATTTTATAACTTAAATTATCTATTATGGGCTTTTGAACATGATTATATAGCTTAACCTCAATTTCAAAAATTTTTACTCGATTAAAATTCCAACGGGTCCACTATGAAGCCCATTTAGACATGCACGCCATAAACCCAACAAAACGACCACAAAATAAGATTAAATCAAATTTTATGAGTTAAAGTTTTTGATTATGGGCTTTTGAATATGATTATATAGCTTAACCTCAATTTCAAAACTTTTTATTTGGTTAAAATTCCAGCGGGTCCACTATGAATCCCATTTAGACATGCACGCCTGAAACCCCATTAAAACGGTCGAAAAATAAGATTAAATCAAATTTTATGACTTAAAATATTTAGTTATGGGCTTTTAAACATGATTATACTTCTTAACCTCAATTTTAGAACTTTTTACTCGGTTAAAATTCTAATGGGTCCACTGTGAAGCCCATTTAGACATATACGCCTTAGAGCCAACAAAACAGCCACAAAATAAGATTAAATCAAATTTCATGAGTAAAAATATTTGATTATGGGCTACGGAATATGATTATATAAATTAACCTCATTTTTAGAAAATTTTAATTGGTTAAAATTCCAACGGGTCCACTATAAAGCCCATTTAGACATGCATTGTAACGCCCTAGTTTTTGGCCTAGCGATTTTGAGGCTTGTTAGATGATCTAGTAGACCGGGTCAGGGATTCGAGTCAGATTCAGGTGTAAATATTTTTGTGGAAGATAAAAATATGGGAAAATGGTTAAAAATCATATTTTAATATATGAAAAATATTGGTGAAATCAATTTTTGAAAAAGGGATTTGGACGGGGGACATTTTGGTTAGTGACTAAAATGTAATTTTTCAAAATTGTTTTTAAAGGTGACTAATTAAAGGATCAAATTCTTAGAATCTTTAAGTAGCTATTTTACCAAGTTTTGCTGGTGGTTTCTCCCTTAAATTAAGATTTTTTAACATGTGTTTTTAAAGGTAATTAAAAGGGATTTTGTTAAAAAAAGTTAGTTATTGGTTTTAAATAAATTTGACGTAAACTTTTCTCTCAACTTTTCTCTCCACTTCTTTTCTGCCAAACACTATTTTTTTCATCAAATCTCAGAGGTGAGAGATCTTTTTACTTGGATTCTTGATTTATAAATGCTTCTTTACCTTTGATTTACAAAACCTCATTGAAATCTTGTGTTTTTTTAGCATTAATCAACCAATTGAGGGAGAAATCACACAATAGAGATAAGGTTCGTTCTTCTCCTCTATTGATGGTTCTTTACTGATATTCCCAAGTATTTGATCCTTGATTTATGATTTATAATATGATTTTATGTATTTACAATGATTAATTGATTTAATTGGGTTTAATTGATGAAATTGTGGAAAATTCGTATTGGATCTGTTTTCTAATAATGAGGATTGATTTTAAACATATATTGGATGATTTATAATGTTGATAAGTCATTTTTAACATTGGAATCCTGAAACTCCTTGAATCCTTGATTATTAGGTTGTTAGATTTGTGTTTTTATGGAGTTGTGGTGATGTTGGGAAAGGGTTTTTAGATGTTAATTGATGATGTTTCTTGGGTTGAATCGTTATATTATGGCTGGGTTAAGTTTTGGAAGTGTTTGAGGATGATTTTGATATGTTTCAGATGGTTTTTGAGTGGGCAACTTAAGAGTTGCGGGTATTGCTTGTTGGCAATGGTTTGAATGCATAATGATACATTTTCCCTCTAGTTTTATATGGTTAAAACAGGGGATAATCAAGGCGACGAAGCTTGACGTTGTTTGTTGCTTGGCAGGAGCTCGATTCGCGTTGGCGAGCAAGGGTGTATCGGTGAGTGAAAACTGGTTTAAATGCCTTTCAAAGGTTTAATAAAGGTTGTTGGGAGTTTAGGGTAAGCGTGAAACCCTTACCTAAGCTCGGAAGTAAGTTTCCATTATTTTGCTCTTGAATATCGATTTTGGATATGAGCATGTTGATTTCATGTTTTGGTGTTAAACATGGTTTGATTTACTTACTAGAAATGCATGATTTTAAGTACATATGCAGGGGTTTAAAAGTATATGAAATGCTAGTGAGCATTGGTTTTCATTCCAGTTGGGAATGGTGTTATTGCTTTGGCAATGTGATTTGTATATGTGGTGATTTTTGTATAACACATTGTAAAACAATAAGTAAATGGTTTTATAAATGATATATTGGCTATGTGACAAGATGGGAAAACAATCGGATATAGTTGGCATGCCATGGGATTAAAGTGCACTTTAAAATATGAACAAAATCGATCATGGCCATGGGTCCTTGAGGTATTGCAGATTAACTAGGCCACTCGGACTGTTGGGACCTCATTTGGGGTATGCGGTTTAACTAGGCAACCCAAATTGATGGTGATCTTGTGGTGTAACTAGGCATAGTAAGTAAACTTGCGGTTTAACTAGGCAAGGGTAGTAAAACTTGCGGTTTAACTAGGCGAGGGTGTTAATCTTGTTGTTTAACTAGGCAAGGTTTGGGATATCATGCGATTTAACTAGGCGTGGTATGAGAGATCTGTGTATCTGATATGTATGGATAGAGGGTAGTCTATCCGGGGTCACTATAAATGCCAATATATGTGAAAGTTCATGTGTTGAACCTATTTTAATGCTTTGGGATTTAAGCATGGTTTATGATTTAATGCTTTGGGATTTAAGCATGGTTTATGGTTTAATGCTTTGTGATCTAAGCATGGAATTTGTATATGATGTTGCATAAGGATTGTTATGCATGTCTCGGTTGGAGACAAGGAAAAATGCTTTGGGTTGTTAAGCATGTTTTGGGAACAAGTGGTTTGGTTTTCAAATGGTTTTAATTGCATCATTGTTTTATGAGCATATTCTCTAAGCATGTGTGCTTACGCTCTCTTTTTCCTAATGATGCAGAGCATTGAAGTTTGGGGGTGCAAAGGCAAGGTTTAAAGCGATCCAAGACAATGACTACTTTGAGTATGAACTCGGTTTATGTTTCCGGTTAATAAGGTAATGTGTTCGCCATATTTTGGGGATTTGTAATTCTGTTTTTCCCATGGTTTTAAGCATGTGAAGTGCTAGATTTTATGATTGGTTTGAAATTGTTGAACTTGCGTGGATCCTTGCTTATAATGATGTTAGATGAGTGCTTAGGATTATTAATATGCTTTTAGACAATATAAAAAAAAAAAATGGAAAAAAATCTTTCTTCGTTTTGCTTCGGCAAACCTAATGTAGTTCTCTCGGTTCGGTAGGGAGTCTAGGCCGGGTCGAGGGGGTTACATGCACGTCTTAAACCCAACAAAACAGACACAAAATAAGATTAAATCAAATTTTATGAGTTAAAATATTTTACTATGGGCTTTTGAATATGATTATATAGCTTAACCTCAATTTCAAAACTTTTTACTAGGATAAAATTCCAACAGGTCCACTGTAAAGCCCATTTAGACATGCACAACTTAAACCCCAAAAAATGGCCAAAAAATAAGATTAAATCACATTTTATGACTTAAAATATTTATTTATGGGCTTTTGAAAATGATTATACAGCTTAACCTCGATTTTAGAACTTTTTACTAGGTTAAAATTCCAACAGGTCCACTGCAAAGCCCATTTATATACGCAAGCCCCCAATAAAACGAACGAAAAATAAGATTCAATCAAATTTTATGACTTAAAATATTTAGTTATGGTATTTTTAATATGATTATACAACTTAACCTCAATTTTAGAACTTTTTACTCGGTTAAAATTCCAATGGGTCCACTATGAAGCCCATTTAAACATGCACACCTTAAACCCCAATAAAACGACCGGAAAATATAATTAAATCAAATTTTATGACTTAAAATATTTAGTTATGGGCTTTTGAACTTGATTATACAGCTTAAACTTATTTTAGAACTTTTTACTCAGTTAAAATTCGAACGGGTCCACTGTGAATCTCATTTAGACATGCACGCCTTAAACCCTATTAAAACGGCCGAAAAACAAGATTAAATCAAATTTTATGACTTAAAATATTTATTTATGGGCTTTTAAACATTATTATACTGCTTAACCTCAATTTTTGAACTTTTTACTTAGATAAAATTCCAACGGGTCCACAATGAAGCCCATTTTAACATGCACATTAAACCCAACAAAACGACCACAAAATAAGATTAAATAAAATTTCATGAGTAAAAATATTTGATTATGGGCTACTGAATATGATTATATAGATTAAACTAATTCTCATAAATTTTTAATCGGTTAAAATTCCAACGGGTCCACTATAAACCCATTTAGACATGCACGTCTTAAACCCAACAAAACGGACACGAAATAAGATTGAATAAAATTTCATGAGTTAAAATATTTGATTATGGGCTTTTGATTGTGATTATATAGCTTAACCTCAATTTCAAAACTTTTTACTTGCTTAAAATTCCAACTGGTCCACTGTAAGGCCCATTTAAACATGCATGTTTTAAACCCCAAAAAAGGCCAAAAAATAAGATTAAATCACATTTTAGGACTTAAAAGATTTATTTATGGGCTTTTGAAAATGATTATACATCTTAACCTCAATTTTAGAACTTTTTACTAGGTTAAAATTCGAACGGGTCCACTGTGAAGCTCATTTATATACGCAAGCCCCCAATAAAACGAACGAAAAATAAGATTCAATCAAATTTTATGACTTAAAATATTTAGTTATGGTCTTTTGAATATGATTATACAACTTAACCTCAATTTTAGAACTTTTACTCGGTTAAAATTCCAACGGGTCCACTATGAAGCCCATTTAAACATGCACGCCTTAAACCCCAATAAAACGACCGAAAAATATGATTAAATCAAATTTTATGACTTAAAATATTTAGTTATGGGCTTTTGAACTTGATTATACATCTTAAACTTATTTTAGAACTTTTTACTCAGTTAAAATTCAAACGGGTCCACTATGAATCTCATTTAGACATGCACGCCTTAAACCCCATTAAAACGGCCGAAAAACAAGATTAAATAAAAAATTATGACTTAAAATATTTATTTATGGGCTTTTAAACATTATTATACTGCTTAACCTCAATTTTTGAACTTTTTACTCAGTTAAAATTCCAACGGGTCCACAATGAAGCCCATTTTGACATGCACACCTTAAACCCAACAAAACGGCCACAAAATAAGATTAAATCAAATTTCATGAGTAAAAATATTTGATTATGGGCTACTGAATATGATTATATAGATTAAACTAGTTCTCATAAATTTTTAATCGGTTAAAATTCCAACGGGTCCACTATAAAGCCCATTTAGACATGTACATCTTAAACCCAACAAAACGGACACAAAATAAGATTGAATCAAATTTTATGAGTTAAAATATTTGATTATGGGCTTTTAAATATAACTTTTTACTTCGTTAAAATTCCAACGGGTCCACTGTAAAGCTCATTTAGACATGCACGTCTTAAACCCCAAAAAAGGCCAAAAAATAAGATTAAATCATATTTTAGGACTTAAAAGATTTATTTATGGGCTTTTGAAAATGATTATACATCTTAACCTCAATTTTAGAACTTTTTACTAGGTTAAAATTCGAACGGGTCCACTGTGAAGCCCATTTAGATACGCAAGCCCCCAATAAAACGAACGAAAAATAAGATTAAATCAAATTTTATGACTTAAAATATTTAGTTATGGTCTTTTGAATATGATTATAGAACTTAACATCAATTTTAGAACTTTTTACTTGGTTAAAATTCCAACATGTCCACTGTGAAGCCCATTTAGACATGCACGCCTTAAACCCCAATAAAACGACCGAAAAATATGATTAAATCAAATTTTATGACTTCAAATATTTAGTTATGGGCTTTTGAACTTGATAATACAGTTTAAACTCAATTTTAGAACTTTTTACTCGGTTAAAATTCCAACGGGTGTCGATCGAAATTCTCTCATCCTCTCTTCGCTCAACTCTCTCATCCTCTTCAACCCTTCTTTCACTCAGCCTTTCTCCACATTCCCCCACCTCCGCTGATCTGCCTCTATGAAGTACAGACCAGCAACATCGTCACTACTCTGCTCTACACCTTTTTCTCCTACGGCAAGTGAGCCACATCCAAGCTCTGGAATTTTGGATCTGAACGCACATGCTGGGTTTTTGACGCAATTGAGTATGTTGCATCACTATTTCTGGACAACTTTTAGAGCCTGTTATGACCATTCATCACTGAGAGGTGAGGTTTTTCGATCCCCCCGTGGTTCAATTCATCCCTTCCAATCACTCAACCATATCTGGATATATTTTTTATATTGTTACAATTCTTCCATTACATTACATATGCTGGTCTTTGAACCTTCTAATATGGCCAAGGATCATTCTGTTTTCTTTCTAACCAACTATTTCCTATCTATTTTGTCTAATAACGTTTTTTGTATTGTTACTAGAATCTGGGTTTCCACCCTTATATTTGATTCCAATATTTTATGGTTTGCTACTCGCTTCCCCTTCCCATTTCAAAGAAGAAACTGGTCACATTTTTTAAGGTTTTCTTGACAACTCCAGAACATTTATATTTTTCGCCTTTCCACTTGTTTCTCATTTCCTATTCCATCCTACCTATGCTTTTCCTTATCTTTTATCTGGCAAAGGAATACATTTACATTTCATTAATATTTCAATTCATTTCAGTTAATCTTATTACAATCTCAATTACCTTCTACAACTTTACTCTCTTGTCCCGCTGCATAATTCAGGGGAAAGAGTTTATAGGGTGTAATGTATCACCCATATTCATCATCGTTATACATCAATTGTTCTGGTCTCTACGACCTTGGTTGATTTTCATGTATAACATGCACCACTATTTTCACGTTAATTCAATTTTCTTGAATTATATCACATTAACTTTACATTCCATGGCTACCTTACTAATCTCCTACTGGTTGTATCAATTCAAATTTATCACAAATACCACCATAATTTTTTACTTCATTATCATCATATCTAAATTACTACATTGCTTAGTACCCCCTAATAAGTTTCAACAAAAGCTACAAAAATTTACAACTGTTATATGGATTATTTGCACCCATGACTTCATATCTCACATTAAACTATTGTCAATTCTATTATGGGGAATTCGATTAATCCATCTTATTCGAATAACTTTCCATTTGTCCCCTCAACTTTTGATTTTCCATTCAAATTCAGTATTGGATTTGTATCCGCCTAAAAATAAGATCTACCTTGACTTTAATTCCATTAATTTCCTTTCTAATTTGCAACCACCAATCAACGTTCCATTGATTATTAATTTACTCAACAATGATATTTTTTCTCTCATTAAACCTATTACCTCTTACATGGATAGGCCCTTAATTAGAATATCGTCCATATTAGTACTAAGAACTATTACCATAAATATGATTGCCACAAAATCAATTTATGGGGTACAATTTTTCTTAACATTCAATTTCATTACTACCATATCCTTCTCAAAGGAATTAAAGTTTCCTTTAACTCTAAATTTAGTTTTGTTTTTTTGCCAATCTGGAAATAAATTATTTTATGAAGAACTTCCTAATATTATCGATTATTACTCTCCAAATCAACTCCTTTTTATGTTCTTACGAATCCATAATTATTTGAACTGTGCTTCCACCTCTAATTTACTAGCTACCATGTTTTTTAATAGTAGATCTAAAAATACTATCTCACATACCCGATATATACCAAATTTTATCATTATTTACATTCTTATTATTATTATTGATATAAAAATTTTTACCAAATTAATTATTCTATGCTCCAGATCCCCACCCTTCAAATTTAAAATATTCTTTTTTTCCAAACGTTCTCTCCACTATAGTTAATATTTAACTATCTTTCCCAATTTAGTTTTTCTTACACATTGGACAGCCAAGCATAATTACATACCATTTATTATTTAAATTACCATTAGAAGCATCCTCTATATCCTTCTCAACTTTCGGACAAAACGGCCACAAAATAAGATTAAATAAAATTTTATAAGTTAAAATATTTGATTATGGGCTTTTGAATATGATTACATAGCTTAACCTCATTTTCAAAAAAATTTACTCGGTTACAATTCCAATGGGTCCACTATAAAGCCCGTTTAGACTTGCACGTCAAAAACCCCCAACAAAATGGCCGAAAAATAAGATTAAAACACATTTTATGACTTAAAAATTTAGTTATGGGCTTTTGAACATGATTATATAGCTTAACCTCAAATTCTGAAATTTTTACGTAATTAAAATTCCAATGGGATCACTGTAAGGCACATTTAAAAATGCACGCCTGAAACCCAATAAAACGGCCTCATAATAAGATTAAATCAAATTTTATGAATTAAAATATTTATTTATGGTGTTTTGAACATGGTTATACAGCTTAACCTCAATTTTATAACTTTTTACTCTGTTAAAATTCCAACGGGTCCACTGTAAAGCCCGTTTAGACATGCACTCCTTAAACACCAATAAAATGGCCGAAAAATAAGATTAAATCACATTTTATGACTTAAAATATTTTTATGGGGTTTTTAACTATTTTCAAAATTTTGTACTCGGTCAAAATTCCAAGAGGTCCACTGTAAAGCCCATTTAAACATGCACGCCTTCGACCCAACAAAATGGCCAAAAAATAAGATTAAATCAAATTTTATGAGTTAAAATATTTGATTATGGGTCTTTGAATATGATTATATAACTTAACCTCAATTTCAGAGTTTTTTACTCGGTTACAATTCCAACATGTCCACTGTAAAGCCCATTTAAACATGCACGCCTTAAACCCCAATAAAATGGCCGCAAAGAAGGTTTAAATCGAATTTTATGAATTAAAATATTTAGTTATGGGCTTTTGAACATGATTATACAGCTTAACCACAATTTTATAACTTTTTACTCGGTTAAAATTCCAACGGGTCCACTATAAAGCCCGTTTAGACATGCACGCCTTAAACCCCAACAAAATGGACAAAAAATAAGATTAAATCACATTTTACGACTTAAAATATTTATTTATTGGATTTTGAACATGATTATATAGCTTAACCTCATTTCCAGAAATTTCTACTCGGTTAAAATTTAACGGGTCCACTGCCAAGCCCATTTAGACATGCACACCTTAAACCCCAACAAAATGGCCAAAAAATAAGATTAAATCAAATTTTATGAATTAAAATATTTAGTTATGGGCTTTTGAACATGGTTATATAGCTTAACTCAATTTTAGAACTTTTTACTCTGTTAAAATTCCAACGGGCCCACTGTAAAGCCCATTTAGACATGCACACCTTAAACCCCAACAAAACGACCAAAAAATAAGATTAAATCAAGTTTTATGACTTAAAATATTTAGTTATGGGATTTTGAAAATAATTATATAGCTTAACATCATTTTCAAAATATTTTACTCGGTTAAAATTCCAACAGGTCCGCTATAAGCCCATTTAGACAAGCATGCCTTAAACCCAACAAAATGGCCAAAAAATAAGATTAAATCATATTATATGACTTAAAATATTTATTTATGGGATTTTAAACAATATTATATAGCTTAACCTCATTTTTAAAATTTTTACTTGGTTAAAATTCTAACGGGTCCACTGTAAAGCCCATTTAAACATGCACACCTTAAACCCAACAAAATGGCCACAAAATAAGATTAAATCAAATTTTATGAGTTAAAATATTTTATTATGGCTTTTTAAAACGATTATATAGCTAAACCTCATTTCCAAAAAATTTTACTAGGTTAAAATTCCAACGGATCCACTGTAAAGCCCATTTAGACATGCACGCCTTAAACCCCAACAAAATGGCCAAAAAATAAGTTTAAATCATATTTTATGACTTAAAATGCTTAGTTATTGGCTTTTGAACATGATTATATAGCTTAACCTCAATTTCTAAAATTTTTACTTAATTAAAATTCCAACGGTATCACTGTAAAGCACATTTAAAAATGCACGCCTTAAACCCAATAAAATGGCCACACAATAAGATTAAATAAAATTAATGAATTAAAATATTTATTTATGAGCTTTTGAACATGATTATATATCTTAACCTCAATTTTAGAACTTTTTACTCGGTTAAAATTCCAATTGGTCCACCATAAAGCCAGTTTAGACATGCACGCCTTAAACCCCAATAAAACGGCCGAAAAATAAGATTAAATCATATTTTATGACTTAAAATATTTAATTATGGGCTTTTGAACTTGATTATATAGCTTAACTTTATTTTCAAAAATTTATACTCCGTCAAAACCCAACGGGTCCACTATAAAGCCCATTTAGACATGCAAGTCTTAAACCCAACAAAACGGCCAAAAATAAGATTAAATCAAATTTTATGAGTTAAAATATTTGATTATGAACTTTTGAATATGATTATATAGCTTAACCTCAATTTAAGAGCTTTTTACTCGGTTACAATTCCAACGGGTCCACTCTAAAGCCCATTTAGACAAGCACGCCTTAAAACCCAACAAAGTGGACGCAAAGTAAGATTAAACCAAATTTTATGAATTTAAAATATTTATTTATGGGCTTTTGAACATGATTATACAGCTTAACCTCAATTTTATAACTTTTTACTCGGTTAAAATTCCAATGGGTCCATTGTAAAGCCCGTTTAGACATGCACTACTTAAACACCAATAAAACGGCCGAAAAATAAGATTAAATCACATTTTATGAATTAAAATATTTTTATGGGCTTTTTAACTATTTTCAAATTTTTGTACTCGGTCAAAATTCCAACAGGTCCACTGTAAAGCCCATTTAGACATGCACACCTTCGACCCAACAAAATGGCCAAAAAATAAGATTAAATAAAATTGTATGAGTTAAAATATTTGATTATGGGCTTTTGAATATGATTATATAACTTAACCTCAATTTCAGAGATTTTTACTCGGTTACAATTCCAACATGTCCACTGTAAAGCCCATTTAAACATGCACGCCTTAAACCCCAACAAAATGGCCGCAAAGAAAGTTTAAATCGAATTTTATGAATTAAAATATTTATTTATGGGCTTTTGAACATGATTATACAGCTTAACCACAATTTTATAACTTTTTACTCAATTAAAATTCTAACGGGTCCACTATAAAGCCCGTTTAGACATGCACGCCTTAAACCCCAACAAAACGGACAAAAAATAAGATTAAATCACATTTTACGACTTAAAATATTTATTTATTGGATTTTGAACATGATTATATAGCTTAACCTCATTTCCAGAAATTTCTACTAGGTTAAAATTTAACGGGTCCCCTGCCAAGCCCATTTAGACATGCACACCTTAAACCCCAACAAAATAGCCAAAAAATAAGATTAAATCAAATTTTATGAATTAAAATATTTAGTTATGGGCTTTTGAACATGGTTATATAGCTTAACTCAATTTTAGAACTTTTTACTCTGTTAAAATTCCAACGGGCCCATTGTAAAGCCCATTTAGACATGCATACCTTAAACACCAACAAAACGGCCGAAAAATAAGATTAAATCAAGTTTTATGACGTAAAATATTTAGTTATGGGATTTTGAAAATGATTATATAGCTTAACATCATTTTCAAAAAAATTTACTCGGTTAAAATTCCAACAGGTCCACTATAAGTCCATTTAGACAAGCATGCCTTAAACCCAACAAAACGGCCAAAAAATAAGATTAAATCATATTATATGACTTAAAATATTTAGTTATGGGATTTTAAACAATATTATATAGATTAACCTCATTTTTAAAATTTTTACTCGGTTAAAATTCTAACGGGTCCACTGTAAAGCCCATTTAGACATGCAAACCTTAAACCCAACAAAATGGCCACAAAATAAGATTAAATCAAATTTTATGAGTTAAAATATTTTATTATGGGCTTTTTAAAATGATTATATAGCTAAACCTCATTTCCAAAAAATTTTACTCGGTTAAAATTCCAACGGATCCACTGTAAAGCCCATTTAGACATGCACGCCTTAAACCCCAAACAAAATGGCCAAAAAATAAGTTTAAATCATATTTTATGACTTAAAATATTTAGTTATTGGCTTTTGAACATGATTATATAGATTAACCTCAATTTCTAAAATTTTTACTTAATTAAAATTCCAACGGTATCCTTTGTAAAGCACATTTAAAAATGCACACCTTAAACCAATAAAAACGGCCACACAATAAGATTAAATAAAATTAATGAATTAAAATATTTATTTATGAGCTTTTGAACATGATTATATATCTTAACCTCAATTTTAGAATTTTTTTTTACTCGGTTAAAATTCCAACTGGTCCATCACTCTAGTTTAGACATGCACATTTTTTTAAAACCCAATAAAATAAAATGGCCAAAAAATAAGATTAAATCATATTTTATGATGAAAATATTTAAGCCCTTTAAATCATTAAAAAAAAATTTAAAAAATATGATTAAAAATTTTTATGGTCTTTTTATTTTATGACAAATATTTAAAAGCCCATTTAAATGCACGCCTTAAACCCAAAATAAAAAATAAGATTAAATCAAATTTTATGATTTAAAATATTTTTTATGGGCTTTTAATATGATTTTTAAAAAATTTTTATTTCGGTCAAAATTCCAACGGGTCCACTTTAAAGCCCATTTAGACATGCACGCCCTTTAAAACCAAAAAAAAAAATGGCCAAAAATAAGATTAAATCAAATTTTATGAGTTAAAATATTTGATTATGGGCTTTTGAATATGATTATATAGCTTAACCTCAATTTTAGAGCTTTTTACTCGGTTAAAATTCCAACGGGTCCACTATAAAGCCCATTTAGACATGCACATTAAAACCCAACAAAATGGATGCAAAATAAGATTAAATCAAATTTTATAATTTAAAATATTTATTTATGGGCTTTTGAACATGATTATACATCTTAACCTCAATTTTATAACTTTTTACTCGGTTAAAATTCCAACGGGTCCCATTTAAAGCCCATTTAGACATGCACAAAATTGCGCAAAAATAAGATTAAATCCATTTTTAACCCCCCAATAAATGCATACCTTAAAACCAACAAAAAAAATAAGATTAAATCATATTTTATGAATTAAAATATTTATTTATGGGCTTTTGAACATGATTATATAGCTTAACCTCATTTTTATTCAAAAAATTTTTTTTTAATTCAAAATTCCAACGGGGTTTTTGTAAAGCCCATTTAGACATGCACAACTTAAACCCAACAAAACGGCCACAAAATAAGATTAAATCAAATTTTATGAGTTAAAATATTTGATTATGGAGCTTTTGAATATGATTATATAGCTTAACCTCAATTTTAAAAATTTTTTACTTTAAAGCCCATTTAAAATTCCAACGGGTCCATTGTAAAGCCCATTTAGACATAAAACGCCAAAAACCCCAACAAAATGGCCAACAAAATGAAAAATAAGATTAAATCACATTTTATGACTTAAAAATTTAGTTATGGGATTTTAAACATGATTATATAGCTTAAAGCACATTTAACCAATAAAAATTTTAATGAATTAAAAATTTTTTACTTAATTAAAATCCAATGGGATCTTTTTTTATAGTCCATTTAAAGCCCAACACACGCCTTAAACCCCAACAAAACGGCCAAAAATAAGATTAAATCAAATTTTATGAATTAAAATATTTATTTATGGTGTTTTGAACATGATTATATAGTTTAACCTCAATTTTTTATTAATTTTTTACCCATTTAGACATTATGCCTTAAAATTCCAACATGTCCACTATTAAAGCCCATTTAAACATATGGACTTTTGAATATGATTAAATCCCAACAAAATGGCTCGGTTACAAAAGAAAGATTAAATCAAATTTTATGAATTAAAATATTTAGTTATGGTATTTTGAACATGATTATACAGCTTAACCACAATTTTAGAACTTTTTACTTTGTTAAAATTCCAACGGGTCCACTATAAAGCCCGTTTAAACATGCACGCCTTTTTAAAAAACCCCAAAAAAAAAAAAAAAAAAACAAGATTAAATCACATTTTATGACTTAAAATATTTATTTATGGGCTTTTGAGCTTCATTATATAGCTTAACTTTATTTTCAAAAATGTTTACTCGGTCAAAATTCCAATGGGTCCACTGTAAAGCCCATTTAGACATGCACAACCTAAACCCAACAAAACGGCCACAAAATAAGATTAAATCAAATTTTATAAGTTAAAATATTTGATTACGGGCTTTTGAATATGATTATATAGCTTAACCTCATTTTCAAAAAATTTTACTCGGTTACAATTCCAACGGGTCCATTGTAAAGCCCGTTTAGACATGCACGCCAAAAACCCCAACAAAACGGCCGAAAAATAAGATTAAATCACATTTTACGACTTCAAAATTTAGTTATGGGCTTTGGAACGTGATTATATAGCTTAACCTCAATTTCTGAAATTTTTACTTAATTAAAATTCCAATGAGATCATTGTAATGCAGTTTTAAAAAAGCACGCCTGAAACCCAATAAAATGGCCACACAATAAGATTAAATAAAATTTTATGAATTAAAATATTTAGTTATAGTCTTTTGAACATGGTTATACAACTTAACCTCAATTTTATAGCTTTTTACTCTGTTAAAATTCGAACGGGTCCATTGTAAAGCCCGTTTAGACATGCACTCCTTAAACACCAATAAAACGGCCGAAAAATAAGATTAAATCACATTTTATGACTTAAAATATTTTTTATGGGCTTTTAACTATTTTCAAAATTTTGTACTGGGTCAAAATTCCAACGGGTCCACTGTAAAGCCCATTTAGACATGCACGCCTTCGACCCAACAAAATGGCCAAAAAATAAGAATAAATCAAATTTTATGAGTTAAAATATTTGATTATGGACTTTTGAATATGATTATATAACTTAACCTTAATTTTAGAGCTTTTTACTCGGTTATAATTCCAACATGTCCACTATAAAGCCCATTTAAACATGCACGTCTTAAACCCCAACAAAATGGCCGCAAAGAAAGTTTAAATCAAATTTTATGAATTAAAATATTTAGTTATGGGCTTTTGAACATGATTATACAGATTAACCACAATTTTAAAACTTTTTACTCGGTTAAAATTCCAACGGGTCCACTATAAAGCCTGTTTAGACATGCATGCCTTAAACCCCAACAAAACGGACGAAAGATAAGATTAAATCACATTTTATGACTTAAAATATTTATTTATTGGCTTTTGAACATGATTATATAGCTTAACCTCATTTTTATTTATGGTCACTACCTTTTTAAACTTCAATTCACATTCCAATTTTCATTGGAATTCAACCAAACTTTAAGAATACCTTATTCAATTCACTATCTATCACATGAGACCTTTAAACCATAGAAATTTCCTTTCCGAAACCCATAATTAAAGAAATCACAACTTTCGCATTTTTTCATTTTAGTCACTAAGTTAGCTTTTAAGCTATTATCTTAGTACTAAATGACCCTTAATCAACTTAGTAAATATTGGGGTATTACAATTCTCTTCCCCTTAAGAAAATTCGTCCTCGAATTTTCAACACGCACTTGATTCAAAAGGTGAGAAAACTATTTTCTTATATTTTCTTCTTATTTCTCTCAAATTGGAACCTTGTGATTTTTGTCAAAGAACTTTGACAATCGGGATTGTATTGTTTTCTTAGTTCTTTGACTCCATGTGCTATGATCTTTACCAATTCTTTTTCATAGCTTAAATCTGTCTGAATCTCTATTTTCTCCGGAGTAACAACAAGTGAGAGGTCTAATCAATATTTCCAGAGCATCGATACATTATGAATCTTCTTCATTTCCAAATATAAAGCTAACTATTAAGCTTAACTATAAGACTAACTCCTTTCACAAATTTTTATAGCCCAATAAATTTTGAAATTAACTTTCTTTTTGTCCAAACCATAACACCTTCTTCTAAGGTGAAACTTTTAAGGAATTCTTTATCCTTAACTTCATATTAAATATCTTTTCTTTCAGGGTCAACATATAGTTTCCATCATTGAGATAGAAATTCTTCCTTGATAATACAATTATCTATCAAACCTAACTTCCAAGTTTTCAATTTCACTCTTTTCCACTTGTTTCCACCTTGACAACATTTCTCATCCTTTCTTTAAAGATATCTTATTTAATTCAATATGGTAAATTTTATTCTTAACTTGACAATCAAAACACCATCTTCTTTTAATGCCAATTTTGCCTTCATAGCTCTTAAGGCAACAATTGTCTTTCGACTGGGAGCGTTAGCTATCACATTAGCTTTTTTTCTGGATGATAGTCAATGACCATATCATAATTCTTAAAAAGCTCAATCCAACTTCTTTACGTCAAGTTTAACTCTAATTTAGAAAGCATATACTTTAAAATTTTATAACCTATATAAATATAGCATCGTTCACTGTATAAATAATGATGCTATATCCTTTAAAGCAAATACAACCATTGCTAGCTCCAAATTCTAAGTAAGATAATTCCTCTCATATATCTTAAGTTGTCTCAAGCATAGACCATTACTTTTCCTTCTTGCATAAGTACGCATCCCAAACTGTTATAAGAAGCATCGCTATACACCATATAATCTTTACCCGATGCTTGTTGTATTGGTACCGTGGCTTCTATTAAGATCTCGTTTAATGTCTCAAAGATTTCTTAGCATTGATATGTTCAACTGAACGACATTTCTTTCCTCAATAGCTTGGTCAATGAGGAGACAAACATCAAGAAATTCTGAACCTCTGAAACATTTTTCAAGGTTTCCATTCAACTATAATTTTGTACTTTCTTGAGGTCTATTATTATTTCCATTGCCCAATCCACATAACTAATAAAACAGCTTTTGACAACCAATCTCATACTTTAACAATTTAGCATATAGCTTCTTTTTTCGAAAGGTCTGAAGAACAATGCAAAATGGGCATCTTATTCTTCCTTTTTCCTTTGATTTAATCTTATTTTTCGACCGTTTTGTTGGGGTCTAAGGCGCGCATGTCTAAATGGGTTTTACAATAGGCCCGTTGGAATTTTAACTGAGTAAAAAGATTCTGAAATTGAGGCTAAGCTATATAATCATATTCAAAATCCCATAATCAAATATGTTAACTTATGAAATTTGATTTAATCTTATTTTGCGGCCGTTTTGTTGAGTTTAAGGAGTGCATATCTAAATGGGCTTTACAATGGACCTGTTGGAATTTTAACCGAGTACAAATTTTTGAAAATGACGTTAAGCTAATCAAGTTCAAAAGCCCATAAAATAAATATTTTAAGTCGTAAAATATGATTTAATCTTATTTTTCGGCCGTTTTGTTGGGATTTAAGGCGTGCAAGTCTAAATGGGCTTTACAGTGGCCCCATTGGAATTTTAAGCAAGTAAAAAGTTCTAAAATTGAGGTTAAGCTGTATAATCATGTTCAAAAGCCCATAAGTAAATATTTTAAGTCTTAAAATGTGATTTAATCATATTTTTCGACCGATTTGTTGGGGTTTAACGCGTGCATGTCTAAATGGGCTTCACAGTGGACCCGCTGGAATTTTAACCAAGTTAAAAGTTTTGAAATTGAGGTTAAGCCAAATAATCATATTCTAAAGCCCATAATAAAATATTTTAATTCATAAAATTTGGTTAATCTTATTTTGTGGCCGTTTTGTTGGGTTTAAGGCGTGATTGTCTAAATGGGCTTTACAGTGGCTCCATTAGAATTTTAACAGAATAAAAAATTTTGAAAATGAGTTTAATCTATATAATCATATTCTATATCCCATAATCAAATATTTTAACTCATGAAATTTGATCTAATCTTATTTTGTGTCCGTTTTGTTGGGTTTAAGGCGTGCATGTCTAAATGGGCTTATAGTGGACCCGTTGGAATTTTAACTGAGTGAAAAGTTCTAAAATTGAGGTTAAGCTGTATAATTATGTTCAAAATCCCGTAACTAAATATTTTAATTCATAAAATTTGATTTGATCTTATTTATCATTTTGGTTTAAGGCATGTTTTGTTTGGTTTAAAGCGTGTGTGTTTAAATTTTGGTAAAAAGGAATTTTAATGAGTAAAAATTTCAAAAGCCGAGAATGATATTTTAAGCTATACAATCATGTTCAAAATCCCATAACTAAATATTTTAAGTCATAAAATTTTTTTAAAATTTTAACCGAGTAAATTTTTTTAAAATTGAGTTTAAGCTGTATAATCAAGTTCAAAAGCCCATAACAAAATATTTTAAGTCATAAAATTTGATTTAATCAAAATTTTTGGCAGTTTTATTGGGGTTTAAAGCGTGCATGTCTAAATGGGCTTCATAGTGGACCCGTTGGAATTTTAACCGAGTAAATTTTTTTAAAATTGAGTTTAAGCTGTATAATCAAGTTCAAAAGCCCATAACAAAATATTTTAAGTCATAAAATTTGATTTAATCAAAATTTTTTTTCATTTTATTGGGGTTTAAAGCGTGCATGTCTAAATGGGCTTCATAGTGGACCCGTTGGAATTTTAACCGAGTAAAGTTTCTAAAATTGAGGTTAAGTTATATAATCTTAATCAAAAGAACATAACTAAGTATTTTAACTCATAAAATTGAGGTTAAGCCGTTTTGTTGGGTTTAAGGCGTGCATATCAAAATGGGCTTCACTATGGATACTTTGGTATTTTAACCGGGTAAAAAGTTCTAAAATTGAGGTTAAGCAGTATAATCATGTTTAAAAGGCCATAACTAAATATTTTAAGTCATAAAATTTGATTTAATCTTATTTTTGGCCGTTTTAATGGGGTTTAAGGCGTGCATGTTTAAATGGGCTTTCATAGTGGACCCGTTGGAATTTTAACCGAGTAAAAAGTTCTAAAATTGAGTTTAAGCTGTATAATCAAGTTCAAAAGCCCATAACTAAATATTTTAAGTCATAAAATTTGATTTAATCTTATTTTTCGGTCGTTTTATTTGGGTTTAAGGCGTGCATGTCTAAAATGGGCTTCATAGTGGACCCGTTGGAATTTTAACCGAGTAAAAATTTTTAAAATTAAAATTGAGGTTAAGTTGTATAATCATATTCAAAAGACCATAACTAAATATTTTAAGTCATAAAATTTGATTTAATCTTATTTTTTTTTTCGTGGGGTTTGGGGGCTTGCATATCTAAATGGGCTTCATAGTGGACCCGTTGGAATTTTTAACCGAGTAAAAAGTTCTAAAATTGAGGTTAAGTTGTATAATCAAGTTCAAAAGCCCATAACTAAATATTTTAAGTCATAAAATTTGATTTAATCTTATTTTTTTTTTCATTTTTTTGGGGGGGGTTTGCATGTCTAAATGGGCTTCAAAATGGACCCGTTGGAATTTTAACCGAGTAAAAAGTTCTAAAATTGAGGTTAAGTTGTATAATCATATTCAAAAGACCATAACTAAATATTTTAAGTCATAAAATTTGATTTAATCTTATTTTTCTTTCGTTTTATTGGGGGCTTGCATATCTAAATGGGCTTCACAAGTGGACCCGTTGGAATTTTAACCTAGTAAAAAGTTCTAAAATTGAGGTTAAGTTGTATAATCATTTTCAAAAGCCCATAACTAAATATTTTAAGTCATAAAATGTGATTTAATCTTATTTTTTGGCCATTTTTTGGGGTTTAAGACGTGCATGTCTAAATGGGCTTTATAGTGGACCCGTTGGAATTTTAACCGAGAAAAAAAGTTTTGAAATTGAGGTTAAGCTATATAATCATATTCAAAAGCCCATAATCAAATATTTTAACTCATAAAATTTGATTCAATCTTATTTTGTGTCCGTTTTGTTGGGTTTAAGACGTGCATGTCTAAATGGGCTTTATAGTGGACCCGTTGGAATTTTAACCGATTAAAAATTTATGAGAATTAGTTTAATCTATATAATCATATTCCGAAGCCCATAATCAAATATTTTTACTCATGAAATTTGATTTAATCTTATTTTGTGGTCGTTTTGTTGGGTTTAAGGCGTGCATGTCAAAATGGGCTTCACTGTGGACACGTTGGAATTTTAACCGAGTAAAAAGTTCTAAAATTGAGGTTAAGCAGTATAATCATGTTTAAAAGGCCATAACTAAATATTTTAAGTCATAAAATTTGATTTAATCTTATTTTTCGGCCGTTTTAATGGGGTTTAAGGCATGCATGTTTAAATGGGATTCACAGTGGACCGTTGGAATTTTAACCGAGTAAAAAGTTCTAAAATTGAGTTTAAGCTGTATAATCAAGTTCAAAAGCCCATAACTAAATATTTTAAGTCATAAAATTTGATTTAATATAATTTTTCGGTCGTTTTATTGGGGTTTAAGGCGTGCATGTCTAAATGGGCTTCACAATGGACCCGTTGGAATTTTAACCGAGTAAGAAGTTCTAAAATTGAGGTTAAGTTGTATAATCATATTCAAAAGACCATAACTAAATATTTTAAGTCATAAAATTTGATTTAATCTTATTTTTTTTTTCGTTTTTTATTGGGGCTTGCATATCTAAATGGGCTTCACAGTGGACCCGTTGGAATTTTAACCTAGTAAAAAGTTCTAAAATTGAGGTTAAGTTGTATAATCATTTTCAAAAGCCCATAAATAAATATTTTAAGTCATAAAATGTGATTTAATCTTTATTTTTGGCCATTTTTTTGGGTTTAAGACGTGCATGTCTAAATGGGTTTTTACAGTGGACCCGTTGGAATTTTAACCGAGTAAAAAGTTTTGAAATTGAGGTTAAGCTATATAATCATATTCAAAAGCCCATAATCAAATATTTTAACTCATAAAATTTGATTCAAACTTATTTTGTGTCCGTTTTGTTGGGTTTAAGACGTGCATGTCTAAATGGGCTTTATAGTGGACCCGGATGAATTTTAACCAATTAAAAATTTATGAAAATTAGATTAATCTATATAATCATATTCCATAGCCCATAATCAAATATTTTTACTCATGAAATTTGATTTAATCTTATTTTGTGGTCGTTTTGTTGGGTTTAAGGCGTGCATGTCAAAATGGGCTTCACTGTGGACACGTTGGAATTTTAACCGAGTAAAAAGTTCTAAAATTGAGGTTAAGCAGTATAATCATGTTTAAAAGGCCATAACTAAATATTTTAAGTCATAAAATTTGATTTAATCTTATTTTTCGGCCGTTTTAATGGGGTTTAAGGCGTGCATGTTTAAATGGGATTCATAGTGGACCCGTTGGAATTTTAACCGAGTAAAAAGTTCTAAAATTGAGTTTAAGCTGTATAATCAAGTTCAAAAGCCCATAACTAAATATTTTAAGTCATAAAATTTGATTTAATCATATTTTTTGGTCATTTTATTGGGGTTTAAGGCGTGCACGTATAAACGGGCTTCATAGTGGACCCTTTGGAATTTTAACCGAGTAAGAAGTTCTAAAATTGAGGTTAAGTTGTATAATCATATTCAAAAGACCATAACTAAATATTTTAAGTCATAAAATTTGATTTAATCTTATTTTTCGTTCGTTTTATTGGGGGCTTGCATATCTAAATATATCTAAATGGGCTTTATAATGGACCCGTTGGAATTTTAACCTAGTAAAAAGTTCTAAAATTGAGGTTAAGTTGTATAATCATATTCAAAAGACCATAACTAAATATTTTAAGTCATAAAATTTGATTTAATCTTATTTTTTGTTCATTTTATTGGGGGCTTGCATATCTAAATGGGCTTTATAGTGGACCCGTTGGAATTTTAACCTAGTAAAAAGTTCTAAAATTGAGGTTAAGTTGTATAATCATTTTCAAAAGCCCATAAATAAATATTTTAAGTCATAAAATGTGATTTAATCTTATTTTTTGGCCATTTTTTGGGGTTTAAGACGTGCATGTCTAAATGGGCTTTACAGTGGACCCGTTGGAATTTTAACCAAGAAAAAAAGTTTTGAAATTGAGGTTAAGCTATATAATCATATTCAAAAGCCCATAATCAAATATTTTAACTCATAAAATTTGATTCAATCTTATTTTCTGTCCGTTTTGTTGGGTTTAAGACGCGCATGTCTAAATGGGCTTTATAGTGGACCCGTTGGAATTTTAACTGATTAAAAATTTATGAGAATTAGTTTAATCTATATAATCATATTCCATAGCCCATAATCAAATTTTTTAGTCATAAAATTTGATTTAATCTTTTTTTTTTCCGTTTTGTTGGATTTAAGGCGTGCATGTCAAAATGGGTTTCACTGTGGACACGTTGGAATTTTAACCGAGTAAAAAGTTCTAAAATTGAGGTTAAGCAGTATAATCATGTTTAAAAGGCCATAACTAAATATTTTAAGTCATAAAATTTGATTTAATCTTATTTTTCGGCCGTTTTAATGGGGTTTAAGGCGTGCATGTTTAAATGGGATTCATAGTGGACCCGTTGGAATTTTAACCGAGTAAAAAGTTCTAAAATTGAGTTTAAGCTGTATAATCAAGTTCAAAAGCCCATAACTAAATATTTTAAGTCATAAAATTTGATTTAATCATATTTTCGGTCGTTTTATTGGGGTTTAAGGCGTGCATGTCTAAATGGGCTTCATAGTGGACCCGTTGGAATTTTAACCGAGTAAAATTTCTAAAATTGAGGTTAAGTTGTATAATCATATTCAAAAGACCATAACTAAATATTTTAAGTCATAAAATTTGATTTAATCTTATTTTTCGTTCGTTTTATTGGGGGCTTGCATATCTAAATGGGCTTCATAGTGGACCCGTTGGAATTTTAACCTAGTAAAAAGTTCTAAAATTGAGGTTAAGTTGTATAATCATTTTCAAAAGCCCATAACTAAATATTTTAAGTCATAAAATGTGATTTAATCTTTTTTTTTTGGCCATTTTTTTGGGGTTTAAGACTTGCATGCATGTCTAAATGGGCTTTATAGTGGACCCGTTGGAATTTTAACCGAGAAAAAAAGTTTTAAAATTGAGGTTAAGCTATATAATCATATTCAAAAGCCCATAATCAAATATTTTAAGTCATAAAATTTGATCAATTTAATCTTATTTTTTGTGTCCGTTTTTTTTGGGTTTAAGACGTGCATGTCTAAATGGGCTTTATAGTGGACCCGTTTGAATTTTAACCGATTAAAAATTTTTTAAAATTGAGTTTAATCTATATAATCATATTCAAAAAGCCCATAATCAAATATTTTTACTCATAAAATTTGATTTAATCTATTTTTTTGTCCATTTTTGTTGGGTTTAAGGCGTGCATGTCAAAATGGGTTTTTATTGTGGACATTTGGAATTTTAACCGAGTAAAAAGTTCTAAAATTGAGGTTAAGCTGTATAATCATGTTTAAAAAGGCCATAACTAAATATTTTAAGTCATAAAATTTGATTTAATCTTATTTTTTGGCCGTTTTTTTGGGGTTTAAAGGCGTGCATGTTTAAATGGGATTCATAGTGGACCCGTTGGAATTTTTAACCGAGTAAAAAGTTCTAAAATTGAGTTTAAGCTGTATAATCAAGTTCAAAAAAGCCCATAACTAAATATTTTTTTAAGTCATAAAATTTGATTTAATCATATTTTTTATTCGTTTTATTGGGGTTTAAGGCGTGCATGTCTAAATGGGTTTCACAAGTGGACCGTTGGAAATTTTTACCGAGTAAAATTTCTAAAATTGAGGTTAAGTTGTATAATCATATTCAAAAGACCATAACTAAATATTTTAAGTCATAAAATTTGATTTAATCTTATTTTTTCGCTTTTTTTTTTTTTTGGGGGCTTGCATATCTAAATGGGCTTTATAGTGGACCCGTTGGAATTTTTAACCTAGTAAAAAGTTCTAAAATTGAGGTTAAGTTATATAATCATATTCAAAAGCCCATAACTAAATATTTTAAGTCATAAAATTTGATTTAATCTTATTTTTGTTTTTTTTTTTTGGGGTTTGCATGCATCTAAATGGGCTTCACAAAGTGGACCCGTTGGAATTTTAACCGAGTAAAAAGTTCTAAAATTGAGGTTAAGTTGTATAATCATATTCAAAAGCCCATAACTAAATATTTTAAGTCATAAAATTTGATTTAATCTTATTTTTTTTCGTTTTTTTTTTATTGGGGGCTTGCATGTCTAAATGGGCTTCACAATGGAGTGGACCGTTGGAATTTTAATTTTAAAAATTTAAAAAGTTCTAAAATTGAGGTTAAGCTGTATAATCATTTTCAAAAGCCCATAAATAAATATTTTTAAGTCATAAAATTTGATTTAATCTTTTTTTTGGCCGTTTTTTGGGGTTTAAGGCGTGCATGTCTAAATGGGCTTTATAGTGGACCCATTGGAATTTTTAGATTTTAAGTAAAAAGTTTTAAAATTGAGGTTAAGCTATATAATCATATTCAAAAGCCCATAATCTAAATATTTTAAGTCATAAAATTTGATTTAATCTTTTTTTTTGTTTTTTTGTTGGGTTTAAGGCGTGCATGTCTAAATGGGCTTTATAGTGGACCCGTTGGAATTTTAACCGATTAAAAATTTATGAAAATTAGTTTAATCTATATAATCATATTTTCAAAAGCCCATAACTAAATATTTTAAGTCATAAAATTTGATTTAATTTTATTTTTTTTTTTTGGTTTTTTTGTTGGGGTTTAAGGCGTGCATGTCTAAAAATGGGCTTCATAGTGGGACGTTGGAATTTTAACCGAGTAAAAAGTTCTAAAATTGAGGTTAAGTTGTATAATCATGTTCAAAAGCCCATAACTAAATATTTTAAGTCATAAAATTTGATTTAATCTTATTTTTTTGGCCGTTTTTTTGGGTTTTTAAGGCGTGCATGTCTAAATGGGATTCATAGTGGACCCGTTGGAATTTTAACCGAGTAAAAAAGTTCTAAAATTGAGTTTAAGCTGTATAATCAAGTTTAAAAAAGCCCATAACTAAATATTTTAAGTCATAAAATTTGATTTAATCTTATTTTTTTGTCGTTTTATTGGGGTTTAAGGCGTGCATGTCTAAATGGGCTTCAAAATGGACCCGTTGGAATTTTAACCGAGTAAAAAGTTCTAAAATTGAGGTTAAGTTGTATAATCATATTCAAAAGACCATAACTAAATATTTTAAGTCATAAAATTTGATTTAATCTTTTTTTTTTCGTTTTTTGGGGGCTTTGCATATCTAAAATAAATTCATTTCAAAGTGGACCCGTTGGAATTTTAACCTAGTAAAAAGTTCTAAAATTGAGGTTAAGTTGTATAATCATTTTCAAAAGCCCATAACTAAATATTTTAAGTCATAAAATTTGATTTAATCTTTTTTTTTTCATTTTTTTTGGGGTTTAAGGTTTAAGCGTGCATGTCTAAATGGGCTTTTACAGTGGACCCGTTGGAATTTTAACCGAAAAAAAAGTTTTAAAATTGAGTTTAAGCTATATAATCATATTCAAAAGCCCATAATAAATATTTTAAGTCATAAAATTTGATTTAATCTTATTTTTTGTCCGTTTTTTTGTTGGGGTTTAAGACGTGCATGTCTAAATGGGCTTTATAGTGGACCGTTGGAATTTTAACCGATTAAAATTTTTTTAAAATTGAGTTTAATCTATATAATCATATCAAAAAAGCCCATAAATAAATATTTTAAGTCATAAAATTTGATTTAATCTTATTTTTTGTCCATTTTGTTGGGGTTTAAGGCGTGCATGTCTAAAATGGGTTTCATAGTGGATACGTTGGAATTTTTTAACCGAGTAAAAAGTTCTAAAATTGAGGTTAAGCTGTATAATCATGTTTAAAAGCCCATAATAAATATTTTAAGTCATAAAATTTGATTTAATCTTATTTTTTGGCCGTTTTTTGGGGTTTAAGGCGTGCATGTTTAAATGGGATTCATAGTGGACCCGTTGGAATTTTAACCGAGTAAAAAGTTCTAAAATTGAGTTTAAGCTGTATAATCAAGTTCAAAAGCCCATAACTAAATATTTTAAGTCATAAAATTTGATTTAATCTTATTTTTTTGTTTTTCGTTTTATTGGGGTTTAAGGCGTGCATGTCTAAATGGGCTTCACAATGGACCGTTGGAATTTTAATTTAAAGTTTAGAGTAAAATTTCTAAAATTGAGGTTAAGTTGTATAATCATATTCAAAAGACCATAACTAAATATTTTAAGTCATAAAATTTGATTTAATCTTTTTTTTTTTTTCGTTTTATTGGGGGGCTTGCATGTCTAAATGGGCTTCACAAGTGGACCCGTTGAAATTTTAACCAAGTAAAAAGTTCTAAAATTCAGGTTAAGTTATATAATCATATTCAAAATACCATAACTAAATATTTTAAGTCATAAAATTTGATTTAATCTTATTTTTTTTTCATTTTATTGGGGTTTTGCATATCTAAATGGGCTTCATAGTGGACCCGTTGGAATTTTTAACGAGTAAAAAGTTCTAAAATTGAGGTTAAGTTGTATAATCATATTCAAAAGACCATAACTAAATATTTTAAGTCATAAAATTTGATTTAATCTTATTTTTTTTGTTCATTTTATTGGGGGCTTGCATATCTAAATGGGCTTCACAATGGACCCGTTGGAATTTTAACCTAGTAAAAAGTTCTAAAATTGAGGTTAAGTTGTATAATCATTTTCAAAAGCCCATAAATAAATATTTTAAGTCATAAAATTTGATTTAATCTTATTTTTTTGTTTTTTTTTGGGTTTAAGACGTGCATGTCTAAATGGGCTTTATAGTGGACCCGTTGGAATTTTAACCAAGAAAGTAAAAAGTTTTGAAATTGAGGTTAAGCTATATAATCATATTCAAAAGCCCATAATCAAATATTTTAACTCATAAAATTTGATTCAATCTTATTTTGTGTCCGTTTTTTGGGTTTAAGACGTGCATGTCTAAATGGGCTTTTATAGTGGACCCGTTGGAATTTTAACCGATTAAAAATTTCTGAAAATTAGTTTAATCTATATAATC
Source organism: Hibiscus mutabilis (assembly GCA_019671005.1). NCBI lineage: Eukaryota > Viridiplantae > Streptophyta > Magnoliopsida > Malvales > Malvaceae > Hibiscus > Hibiscus mutabilis. Next base: position 66,768 of record JAGYYJ010002064.1, read on the forward strand.
ATATTCAAAAGCCCATAATCAAATATTTTTACTCATGAAATTTGATTTAATCTTATTTTTGTCGTTTTGTTGGGTTTAAGGCGTGCATGTCAAAATGGGCTTCACTGTGGACACGTTGGAATTTTAACCGAGTAAAAAGTTCTAAAATTGAGGTTAAGCAGTATAATCATGTTTAAAAGGCCATAACTAAATATTTTAAGTCATAAAATTTGATTTAATCGGGGTTTAAGGCGTGCATGTCTAAATGGGATTCACAGTGGACCCGTTGGAATTTTAACCGAGTAAAAAGTTCTAAAATTGAGTTTAAGCTGTATAATCAAGTTCAAAAGCCCATAACTAAATATTTTAAGTCATAAAATTTGATTTAATCATATTTTTCGGTCGTTTTATTGGGGTTTAAGGCGTGCATGTCTAAATGGGCTTCACAGTGGACCCGTTGGAATTTTAACCGAGTAAAAAGTTCTAAAATTGAGGTTAAGTTGTATAATCATATTCAAAAGACCATAACTAAATATTTTAAGTCATAAAATTTGATTTAATCTTCTTTTTTTTCTTTTCGTTTTTATTGGGGGGGCTTGCATATCTAAATGGGCTTTCACAGTGGACCCGTTGAAATTTTAACCTAGTAAAAAGTTCTAAAATTGAGGTTAAGTTGTATAATCATTTTCAAAAGCCCATAAATAAATATTTTAAGTCATAAAATGTGATTTAATCTTATTTTTTGGTCGTTTTTTGGGGTTTAAGACGTGCATGTCTAAATGGGCTTTACAGTGGACCCGTTGGAATTTTAAGAAAAAAAGTTTTGAAATTGAGGTTAAGCTATATAATCATATTCAAAAGCCCATAATCAAATATTTTAACTCATAAAATTTGATTCAATCTTATTTTGTGTCCGTTTTGTTGGGTTTAAGACGTGCATGTCTAAATGGGCTTTATAGTGGACCCGTTGGAATTTTAACCGATTAAAAATTTATGAGAATTAGTTTAATCTATATAATCATATTAAAAGCCCATAATCAAATATTTTTACTCATGAAATTTGATTTAATCTTATTTTGTGGTCGTTTTGTTGGGTTTAAGGCGTGCATGTCAAAATGGGCTTCACTGTGGACACGTTGGAATTTTAACCGAGTAAAAAGTTCTAAAATTGAGGTTAAGCAGTATAATCATGTTTAAAAGGCCATAACTAAATATTTTAAGTCATAAAATTTGATTTAATCTTATTTTTTGGGTTTTTAATGGAGTTTAAGGCGTGCATGTTTAAATGGGATTCACAGTGGACCCGTTGGAATTTTAACCGAGTAAAAAGTTCTAAAATTGAGTTTAAGCTGTATAATCAAGTTCAAAAGCCCATAACTAAATATTTTAAGTCATAAAATTTGATTTAATCTTATTTTTTGGTCATTTTATTGGGGTTTAAGGCGTGCATGTCTAAATGGGCTTCATAGTGGACCCGTTGGAATTTTAACCGAGTAAAATTTCTAAAATTGAGGTTAAGTTGTATAATCATATTCAAAAGACCATAACTAAATATTTTAAGTCATAAAAAATTTGATTTAATCTTTTTTTTTCATTTTTCGTTTTATTGGGGGCTTGCATATCTAAATGGGCTTTATCAATGGACCCGTTGGAATTTTAACCTAGTAAAAAGTTCTAAAATTGAGGTTAAGTTGTATAATCATATTCAAAAGACCATAACTAAATATTTTAAGTCATAAAATTTGATTTTTTATTTTTTTTTTTTTTTCATTTTATTATCTAATGGGCATATCTAAATGGGCTTCATTTTATTTAAAAGTTTTAAAATTGAGGTTAAGTTGTATATCTAAAAAAGGGCTAAATATTTTAAGTCATAAAATTTGATTTAATCTATTTTGGACCATTTTTTGGGGGGTTTTGGTCTAAATTTTGGAATTTTAACCTAGTAAAAAAGTTCTAAAATTGAGGTTAAGTTGTATAATCATTTTCAAAAGCCCATAAATAAATATTTTAAGTCATAAAATTTGATTTAATCTTTTTTTTTTTCGTTTTTTTGGGGTTTAAGGCGTGCATGTCTAAATGGGCTTTACAATGGACCCGTTGGAATTTTTTAACCTAGTAAAAAGTTCTAAAATTGAGGTTAAGTTGTATAATCATATTCAAAAGACCATAACTAAATATTTTAAGTCAAAAAATTTAATTTAATCTTATTTTTTTTTCGTTTTATTGGGGGGCTTGCATATCTAAATGGGCTTTACAATTGGAATTTTAACCTAGTAAAAAGTTCTAAAATTGAGGTTAAATATATAATTTCAAAAGCCCATAAATAAATATTTTAAGTCATAAAATTTGATTTAATCTATTTTTTTGTCCGTTTTGTTGGGTTTAAGACGTGCATGTCTAAATGGGCTTTATAGTGGACCCGTTGGAATTTTAACCAGAAAAAAAATTTTGAAATTAGTTTAATCTATATAATCATATTCAAAAGCCCATAATCAAATATTTTAACTCATAAAATTTGATTTAATCTTATTTTTTGTCGTTTTTTTTTTTTGGTTTTAAGGCGTGAATGTCAAAATGGGCTTCATTTTTTTGAAATTTGGACACGTTTTTATGTCAAAATTTTTTTTTAATTTTAGTTAAAAAGTTCTAAAATTGAGGTTAAGCAGTATAATCATGTTTAAAAGGCCATAACTAAATATTTTAAGTCATAAAATTTGATTTAATCTTATTTTTCGACTGTTTTAATGGGGTTTAGGTCGTGCATGTTTAAATGGGATTCATAGTGGACCCGTTGGAATTTTAACCGAGTAAAAAGTTCTAAAATTGAGTTTAAGCTTTATAATCAAGTTCAAAAGCCCATAACTAAATATTTTAAGTCATAAAATTTGATTTAATCTTATTTTTTGTTTTTTTTATTGGGGTTTAAGGCGTGCATGTCTAAATGGGCTTCATAGTGGACCCGTTGGAATTTTAACGAGTAAAATTTCTAAAATTGAGGTTAAGTTGTATAATCATATTCAAAAGACCATAACTAAATATTTTAAGTCATAAAATTTGATTTAATCTTATTTTTTTTCGTTTTATTGGGGTTTTGCATATCTAAATGGGCTTTCACAATGGACCCGTTGGAATTTTAACCTAGTAAAAAGTTCTAAAATTGAGGTTAAGTTGTATAATCATATTCAAAAGACCATAACTAAATATTTTAAGTCATAAATTTGATTTAATCTTATTTTTCGTTCGTTTTATTGGGGGCTTGCATATCTAAATGGGCTTCACAGTGGACCCGTTGGAATTTTAACCGAGTAAAAAGTTCTAAAATTGAGGTTAAGTTGTATAATCATATTCAAAAGACCATAACTAAATATTTTAAGTCATAAATTTTGATTTAATCTTATTTTTCGTTCATTTTATTGGGGGCTTGCATATCTAAATGGGCTTCACAATGGACCCGTTGGAATTTTAACCTAGTAAAAAGTTCTAAAATTGAGGTTAAGCTGTATAATCATTTTCAAAAGCCCATAAATAAATCTTTTAAGTCATAAAATGTGATTTAATCTTATTTTTTGGCCGTTTTTTGGGGTTTAAGACGTGCATGTCTAAATGGGCTTTACAATGGACCCATTGGAATTTTAACCGAGTAAAAAGTTTTGAAATTGAGGTTAAGCTATATAATCATATTCAAAAGCCCATAATCAAATGTTTTAACTCATAAAATTTGATTCAATCTTATTTTTTTGTCCGTTTTGTTGGGTTTAAGACGTGCATGTCTAAATGGGCTTTATAGTGGACCCGTTGGAATTTTAACCGATTAAAAATTTAGGAGAATTAGTTTAATCTATATAATCATATTCCGTAGCCCATAATCAAATATTTTTACTCATGAAATTTGATTTAATCTTATTTTGTGGCCGTTTTGTTGGGTTTAAGGCGTGAATGCCAAAATGGGCTTCACTGTAGACACGTTGGAATTTTAACCGAGTAAAAAGTTCTAAAATTGAGGTTAAGCATTATAATCATGTTTAAAAGGCCATAACTAAATATTTTAAGTCATAAAATTTGATTTAATCTTATTTTTCGGCCGTTTTAATGGGGTTTAAGGCGTGCATGTCTAAATGGGATTCACAGTGGACTCGTTGGAATTTTAACCGAGTAAAAAGTTCTAAAATTGAGTTTAAGCTGTATAATCAAGTTCAAAAGCCACTAACTAAATATTTTAAGTCATAAAATTTGATTTAATCATACTTTTCGGTCGTTTTATTGGGTTAAGACGTGCATGTCTAAATGGGCTTCAAAGTGGACCCGTTGGAATTTTAACCGAGTAAAAAGTTCTAAAATTGAGGTTAAGTTGTATAATCATATTCAAAAGACCATAACTAAATATTTTAAGTCATAAAATTTGATTTAATCTTATTTTTCTTTCGTTTTATTGGGGGCTTGTATATCTAAATGGGCTTCACAGTGGACCCGTTGGAATTTTAACCTAGTAAAAAGTTCTAAAATTGAGGTTAAGCTGTATAATCATTTTCAAAAGCCCATAAATAAATCTTTTAAGTCATAAAATGTGATTTAATCTTATTTTTTGGCCGTTTTTTGGGGTTTAAGGCATGCATGTCAAAATGGGCTTCACTGTTCGACACGTTGGAATTTTAACCGAGTAAAAAGTTCTAAAATTGAGGTTAAGTAGTATAATCATGTTTAAAAGGCCATAACTAAATTTTTTAAGTCATAAAATTTTATTTAATCTTATTTTTCGGCCGTTTTAATGGGGTTTAAGGCGTGCATGTCTAAATGGGATTCACAATGGACTCGTTGGAATTTTAACCGAGTAAAAAGTTCTAAAATTGAGTTTAAGTTGTATAATCAAGTTCAAAAGCCCATAACTAAATATTTTAAGTCATAAAATTTGATTTAATCATATTTTCCGATCGTTTTATTGGGGTTTAGGCGTGCATGTCTAAATGGGCTTCATAGTGGACCCGTTGGAATTTTAACCGAGTAAAAAGTTCTAAAATTGAGATTAAGCTTTATAATAATTTTCAAAAGCCCATAAATAAATCTTTTGAAGAATATATGTTGAAAAAAAATTAATTTGAGTATGTTAGAATGTTGTTTGGATGAAAAATGAGCCTAGAGAAGCTAAGTGACCAATTCGGCCACATGGAAGAATAATGGGAAATTTTTTATGAAAATTATGATTATGAGATTTCATTATTCGAATATGTTGTATGAAGTTAGAATTGAAATTAGAATCCAAGGGACTAAATTGACAAGAAATGAAATGGCAATGGACCATTTCAATAGCCCTGGTTAGTTCAAGGACCAATTCAGTTTGGGTCTAAAAGTAAGGGAAAATGTGAGAAAATTATTGAAATGTTGGATTAATTATTTGATACAAGTTTTTGTGTAAAATTAGTGACTAAAATGTCACTTTGGTAAAAGTTAGTGGATGAAGGGTATTGAATAAAAGTTAGTGAAAATGATGGAATTTTTGAATAACTATGATTCGAGCTTGAATAAATTGTAAAATGTGAAAAATGGTCACTAGGGACCATAATTAACAATTTGGAATTATTAAAGGAAAAAGTGAAGATTTTTGAAAATATTTTATATTCGTATAATTATACTAGTATAGTATTGTTAAGCAATGTTCGATTAAAAATCTAACATGAATATTGTTATGTATGTTCAAATGGTACTGTACAGCTATTAATGAGGCTAAGGATATTAGATCAAAGAAAAGCATGGAAAAAGTATCAAAATAGCTTAATGAGACTAATATCATGCACAGCCCAAGTGAGTACATTTTTACTTATTTATTATATATGTGATATGAGTGATTGCATTATATGTATTTATGACATGTTGATAAATAGGACAACTTGCGATGAACCGACATTGGTATAAATAAAAATGTATAATGGCTTATTTATTCAAATATCATGAAATATTAAATGTCATATTGATACAATGATTGTAGCATAATGATTTACTCAAGGTAAATCTAATTTTAGATATTTGGATATGAACTGTCCATTAACGAATTATGGATAACAATATTTAAGGATTGGATATTAAATATGAAAATATTATATTGTTATGACCAAGTACTAGTGTGAGTCTCTTCGGTATAATTGGATATCCATAGAGTTATAGCAGCTGCAATCCAGCACTACGGTGTGATCTAGACACTTTGGTGTTGATAACACACTATAACACCCTCGACCCGGATGTCACATTTAGGCCTCAAGCCCAAACCATTACCATAAAATTTTGACCTAGTTTAGTCCAATCCATAAATCCATTATGAAAATCCATTTAATTACAACCCAATAAAACATAATAAATATTTAAAAAATATACAATGGAGCTCCTTTTAAAATTACATTATAAACCCTTTACTCGATCGTTTGAAAATCCAAATACGATTTACAATATACAATAGGTTCCTACGAATACATAGCCCAAAGACCTAAGTAATGTACTTTGAAGAGACGAGGCACTGGAATCCTTCCCAGATGGTGCTCCTTCAAGAACGTGCCAAACTTACTAACCTGCGAATGGAAACAACGATTCCGAATGTTGAGCTAACAAAGCTCAATGGATACACCGCCACTCAACCATGCTTCATGCAAATCATAAATAAATCAATGCAACAAGAATGATATCATGGCAAGATAACGATGGCGCTACCATATCCGCCTAAACACATAACATTATGAATGTATGATCACACACACATCTCATACAAGTATCTCATACGTTTACCTAGCATCACACAGATAACCATAATTATATATAGAATGAGGCCCGCGTCCACTAAGCATCAGGATCCAACATTCACAAGGCAGTCCACTAAGCATCGGGATCCTATCCACTAAGAAAGGCCCACGTCCACTAAGCATAGGTATCCTATACACAAGGGATGAGGTCCGCATCCACTAAGCATCGGGATCCTACATCCATGCCTAGAATCTCTCATCAAGCATCTTCGAATGAGGCATGCGTCCACTAAGCATTTGGGTCCAACATTCGGGAAGTCTTCAAGGTGTTGCAACACAATTTAGGGTATCAAAATCCCAACAATAGATGACTCGACTGTCTAGGTGTCCCATCAGCACACAACAAAGACCCTAATAACCACATAACCCTAAACCTTGACACAAGGGTCTTATCGCACACAGCTCTAACACCCTTACATAGCCCTGTGGTTTTCTTTTTATTAATTACATCATCTCGCTGAATTAACTATTCATTAGCATACTTATAAAGGTACACATTAGTCGTTCTCATTATTTTATCTTATTATCTGATAAGACTCAACATTATAGGCACCCCTTTTGCGCACAACATGGACCTAGATTACCACACAACATCCACGATCCACCTAGGATCCCTATGGTTTACCACCTCACATAATTTACCCAACATTTACCAAGTCATTAGCCATTCATTACTCGTACGGGGTTAAAATCTCCATTTCTCAGCTTTAATATTCATTTTAAACCTTAACGGCCCCCAAGGCCCTTTGCCTCGAATTATAACACCCCAAATGCCACCTCAAAATTATTGGGCAGATTGCCAGCGAGTATCGATACTCCAAGGTGAGTATTGGTACTCCTTCTAGGTATCGATACTCCTACATGAGTACCGATACTCTAATTAGGTTTGAAAGAACTAGACCTCAAACCGTACCGATACGCTATGTACCATACTGGTACTCATCATCGATACTAGAATCGCCCCGTACCGATACTTTCACAAACGCGTACCGGTATGCTAAGCCTCTCCCAGGCAAGCAACAGCGCGCATACTAATACTCCCAATGAGTATCGATACCCCTACTAGATTCGAAGAGATTAAACCCAAGGTCGTACCGATACGTTACGTGTCGTACTGGTACCCATACGGTACTTGGATCGCCCTATTCCCCAGGCTCGCACGGCACTCCCATACGCTGCATCGGTACTCAAAGCCTTTCCAGGCAATGTAAACTAGCGTACTGATACGCCCTATTGCATACCGGTACACGAAGGCGTCACTAGAATTCTTACCTTGTAAGAGGTACCGATACAAGGGGAGGTGTACTAGTACTCCCCTCACAATTCACCCCTCATCTACACTAACGCGTACCAATACCCTAGCCTCACTATCGGTACGCATGCCCGATTTCTAAACTCTAGGTGCGGGTTTCACCTAGAAACCCTATTTAACCCCCATGGTTAAATCCCAAATCAATCCTACAAGTTATTTTAAAGGTAATAAGTGGGTTTCTACTAATTTTAAGCCATAGCAACAACTATCTCATGATTTACCATTAACAACCACTCAAGGTATAACTAATCCAAAAACATACATACATGCATCAAAGCCTATTTTTATGAGTTGAGGAAATAATAGGAGTTAGTAGTGTACTAACCTCGAATTAGAGCTGAGGAAGAAGCCTTCAAAGACCATTCCCGTTTATCCACACTAACCCCACCAAAACCTCAATCTCCACCATAACTAGCCATCTTTACCTTGATTGGTAGATCTCTCAAAGCTGAACAACCTTCCCTTCTTGCACCAAACGAGATTCTTACTCAAACTCTCAAAGATTTGACCTTTAACATAACCTTCCCTTCTTGAAAGATAGGAATGGGAGAGAGAGGGAACATGGGGAAAAAGATGATCTCACTCCCCCTATTTTCTGCAAAAATAAAGTCCCACATCAGCTCTCTTGCCTTCAATTATGGTTTTACCCATTTGCCCTTCTTATTTTCACCTTAGCCCATCAACAACCCAACAACACAAGCCTAAAAGCTTTTCTTCAAGATCAACAAGGCTCTCAAGGCCCAAACGCCCAAACGTGAAGCCTATGCCTCGGGTTAACCCGACCCTTGAGTTCCGAAACCCAGGTTATTACAACTCTCCCCTCCTTAAAAAAATTCATCCTTGAAATTTAGATGGATGCAAGAGAGATGTAACCAAAACAGACCTAATCACCTCACCATTCAAACAAGATCACCTCGATTAGGGAGAGTCCCCCATAATTTACCTTAAACAGAACCATAAAAATAAACCACACGCTCTCAACACTTCTCTTAAGATTTCCCACGACTCTTTTTCAATAGCCAACGACACTTACGATGATCCGTTGAGCATGGTAACACCACCAACCTCGAGCCACGCTGTTCAAACATCAACTTAAAGAACTCACCTTCAAGGGATTCTATCTCGGTTAACCAACCTTTCTATTAGCATTCGTCAGCCAAAACTAAACTTAGACTTTATCTATGTCTAAAACACTGCACCACATTCACAAGACATTGTTAGGGACGTATCACACCTAACAACCATATCCCGATCAAACCACTAAAGGACAAGTAAAACCCTAGCAATCGGTTATCAACATCAATTTACCTTGAACTAACAGCTCCTTTCTCCAGACTTAACCCACCAAGTCAGAACCTAGAACTTCACTTCATCCAAAACTTGTTTTCAACGGAATTGAAAACTACTTACAATTCAACTACTTGGTCAAGACAAATAACCACCGTCCCTCAGGAGCTCACACAAGCAACCCAAAACTAGCCATTCTATTTGCGAAGGTCTAAACACCTTCAAACCCTTGACTCGGTCCAAACAATTAGATGCAAATAGCTATCTGTCTGTTCTCAAAGATCTCTAACTGGCCCGTCTAAAAACATTTCTTTGCACCACAACCATTCGGTTATCTTCAACACGGTTGTTGATCCACGTTTCTGTTGCTGTGCTACTCTGATAACTTCCACCCTATTTATCTTAACCGATAATAACCTTGGTCAAGCTCGATCGAGAAACCCTCTAACTCCCTAAGATCTAGCTCAATAGATGTACAAGCTGAACAACTATCATTGCAATTCACCTTTAAGGCCTCAACCATGTCCATCAAACCTACATTTACCCTCTTCTACGGTACCTTACTCTGGCAACAACACGTGAAACTCTCCTACGTTTTGTGGCCACAAGAAGGTCACCAAACTCACGCGAAACCGACAACGGTCTTCCACTATTACACTACGGATCACACATCCAAAGCCACCCTACACGCTAATCTCATGCAGCCACGATTCTCGATGAAACACTTGGAAACAACACCCAATCGGTCGCTTGCACAAGTGTGCCTCCAACAAAGAGTTCGTTAAGTACCAGACCACAGGGCGATGGACACTAACACGAACTCAACCTTACCTTTATCGCCGTTCTAAACAACAATCAATCCGTAAGATTGCTTGTTCACCAAGAGTACCTCCATGCCCTCAAAATACCCACAACTCTAAGACCAGGGGCTCTCAACCCTTACGTCTACCATACAAGCTAAAAACATCTTGCAACATACATAACCTTCCTCGAGCTAGCACTACAGAGCACAACATTCACTCTAAAGAGGTTAAGGTTCTTCTCATCTAACACTAACAATTAGATTCAAGCAATTTAAAACTTTTCGGCTTCTCACTCACATCATACGGTACCCATGCACTCTCAACAACCGTCTACGATAAAACCTTATCTAGCAAATGATGCAATTTTATTTTACCATCTAAAACAACAATAAACCTAAGATTTACCAAGACTCACCTCACAAGAACCAGTCTATTACAAAACCAAAGAGCTAATCGGCAACACAATAGCTGAAACCAACACAAAACTTAATTAACTAACTTATCTTCGGTTGCAATAAGCTGTCAACTCTAATCTAAGTAGCAGACTGCCTCGCAACACCTTTTGTTCCAACCCTAGCAGTGGATCTCACAAGACCTTTACCTCGATGGCCTAACGGTGCCTTAGCTCGCCTTTAGCAAAACTCTGATCATGTCGGGAAGTAGCCAACCTCTGAGACGGAACTGATGTATCCTCATCCACAACTGGGCAGTTCCTTGCCATATGCCCTGGTGCCCGCATCGATAACAAACCCTTTGAAGCAAAAAGCATACTTTATGGTGATGTCAGCCACAATGCTTGCATGCCGATGGAAGTGATGCTCCAACAGAACCATCAATACTCCTTTCAAAACTAGGAATCAAAGAGCCTCTATGAACCCTCAATCTAGATCCCGAACCGACTCTCGGTGACTGATCTATAAACTCTCTTTAAACTCTTCGAAGCATAAAACCCCTTATGCAGATAGGGAGAGGAATTCATGATATCTTGGATCTCTACATCATGACCTCTATAATCTTCGAACCGATTAGATATTGAACTCTGAAGTCGCTCAAATGCCTTCGCACTATTGGCTAACTTGGAGAATGTCCTAAGCGAAATCGCTGTCACCTGCCACTGAAGGTCAACATTCAAGCCTTGTTTGAACCTCTTGCACCTCAACTCTTCCATGGCAACAAACTCTGGGGCATAACGGCTCAACACAAAAACTTTTGCTCATAAGTAAACACCTTCAATCTCCCTGAACCAGAAGCAAAAACTGGTCCTCATCTCATCCATGCATACCTTACTAATGTATCTCTTCCGAAAGTCATCCATGAAGGTATCCCATGTCGGGAGCGCATGCTATAGACTCTACGGTATCTTACCATTCGTATACATTACCTTTAAGAAAAAAAAGCGATATAGTTAGGATTCCCTTAAGACTATTCCATATCATCCTCATGCCCCTTTGAGTTTTTCTTAACCATCAATCCGATTGATTAGGTTATCCTTTCTCAACCCCTTTTTCTATACTTAGATTCTTAACAATAATACTCATCCCTCTAAAGGAACATGGCTCCCTTCACGACTCTCCTTGGTCAATCTCGCACCGTCAACCCAACTAGTCTGAACTGCATTTAGAAGATGGTAGTTGTCTTTCACATTACTCTGGGTTTGGTTCCCCCAAAACCTAAAGCTTTCAACACTACTTTTGTCATCTCAAGTTGGCTCATGACCTGTCAACTACCGGTGACCAAGATCATATCAACTCATTTAGGAGACAACTCCGTTATACCTGTCAACCACATATTCTCAAGCTTTACTCAAGCATCGCCTCGCGCAAAACCCATGATGTCCCTCTGACCACTACTATAAACAACCACAACAAGCATGCCTTGCTCGAGATCCCAGGACATTTAGCCTACTAAGATTATACTTGAGACCTCACAACCATCATGTACTTCTCTATATGAGATGAAAATGCACATCCGCCAGGCGTGCTACATCCCTATCACATGGTACCCACCATTAAGGTTCACTTACTACGGATGATGATGGTCTCCGATCACCACTTTACCACTGGTCAATCAAAAGCAAGCCCTTTTATCCATTCCATAAGGGTCATCTACCAACACGCATAATCTCACCACAGGAGGTTCTCACCATTAACTCAAGACTTCAAGGTAACTTATAGCACATAACCATGATTACTTCTCAAGTGATGGGAGGAGGGCACACCCTCAACTCCTCTATACCTTAATAAGCTCAAGCTTAACGTCTGAGATAACTCCGATCTCAAAATCATTCTCAAAGGAATCAGCCAACATCACATTAATCACGACCGTGATTGAATCTATCTTAATGTCATAACTAGCGACACGCACAAATACAGGGCACACCATCCAGATTCTAGTCTTGAAAGAGTACAACTTAGACACAAGGGCTCGTATTCGCTAGAAACCTATTCTCGACTCCTAACCACCCTAGGGTTTTCCTATAACTGGCTAAACCTAGTCTCTGATACCACTAAATGAAACACCATCGATCCGGATGTCACATTTGGGCCTCAAGCCCAAACCATTACCATAAAATTTTGACCTAGTTTAGTCCAATCCACAAATCCATTTGAAAATCCATTTAATTTAATAAAACATAATAAATATTTAAAAACATACACAATGGAGGTCCTTTTAAAATTACACTATAAAATGATGCGTTTGAAGATCCGATTTACAAGATACAATAGGTTCCTACAAACTTACTAACCGAGGCACTGGAATCCTTCCCAAATGATGCTCCTTCAAGAATGTGCCAAACTTACTAACCTACGAACGAAAACAACGATTCCGAACGCTGAGCTAACAAAGCTCAGTGGATACACCGCCACTCAACCATGCTTCATACAAATCATAAATAAAGCAATGCAACAAGAATGATATCATGGCAAGATAACGATGGCGCTACCATATCCGCCTAAACACATAACATTATAAATGTATGATCACGCACACAGCTCATACAAGTATCTCATACGTTTACCAAGCATCACACAGATAACCATAATTATATATAGAATGAGGCCCGCGTCCACTAAGCATCATGATCCAACATTCTGAGCAAGGCTTGCGTCCACTAAGCATAGGGATCCTATACTCTGAACAAGGCTCGCGCCCACTAAGCATCGGGATCCTATACTCAAGGGATAAGGCATGTGTCCACTAAGCATTGGGATCCTACATCCATGCCTAGAATCTCTCATCAAGCATCTTCGAATGAGGCCCACGTCCACTAAGCATCGGGATCCAACATTCGGGAAGTCTACAAGGTGTTGCAACACACTTTAGGGTATCCAAATCCCAACAAGGGATGACTCGACTGTCTAGGTGTCCTATCAGCACACAATAAGGACCTTAATAACCACACAGCCCTAAACCTCGACACAAGGGTCTTACCGCACACAACTCTAACACCCTTACCAAAGCCATATGGTTTTCTTTTTATTAATTACATCATCCCATTAAATTAACTATTTATTAGCATACTTATAAAGGTACACATTAGCCATTCTCATTATTTTATCTTATTATCCGATAAGACTCAACCTTATAGGCACCCCTTCCGCGCACAACATGGACCTAGATTACCACACAACATCCACGATCCACCTAGGATCACTATGGTTTACCAACTAACATAATTTACCCAACATTTACCAAGTCATTAGCCATTCATTACTTGTACGAGGTTAAAATCTCCATTTCTTAGCTTTAATATTCATTTTACACCTTAACTGGGCCCCAAAGGCCCTTTGCCTCGAATTATAACACCCCCGAACGCCACCTCAAAATTATTGGGCAGATTGCCCTAGGGAGTATCTATACTCCAAGGTGAGTATCGATACTCCACTCTAGGTATCGATACTCCTACATGAATATCGATACTCTAATTAGGTTCGAAAGAACTAGACCCCAAACCATACTGTTACGCTATGTACCATATCGGTACTCATCATCGGTACTAGGATCACCCCGTACCAATCCACCCCATACCGGTACTCTCACAAATGCGTACCGGTACGCTAAGCCACTCCTAGGCAAGCAACAACGCGCATACCGATACTCCCCAATGAGTGTGATACCACTACTAGATTTGAAAAGAATAAACCCAAGGCCGTACCGATACGCTACTTACCGTACCGGTACCTATACGGTACTTGGATCGCCTTGTACCGATCTGTGCCCGTATCGGTACTCCCTCATACACGTATCGGTGCTCAAAGTCTTTCTAGGAAATGTAACAGTGTGTACCGATATGCCCTATTGCGTACCAGTACACAAAGCCGTCACTAGAATTCTTACCTTGTAAGGGGTACCAATACACGGGGAGGTGTACCTAGTACTCCCCTCACAATTCATCCCTCATCTACACTAACGCATATCGATACCCTAAACCAAGATTTGTACGCGAGCCTGATTTCTAAACTCTGGGTGCGGGTTTCACCTAGAAACTCTGTTTAACCCCCATTCTTAAACCCCAAATCGATCCTACAAGTTATTTTGAAGGTAATAAGTTGGTTTCTACCAATTTTAAGCCATAGCAAAACTATCTCATGATTTACCATTAACAACCACTCAAGGTTTAACCAATGCAAAAACATACATACATGCATCAAAGCCTATTTTTATGAGTTGTAGGAAACAATAGGAGTTAGTCGTGTACTCACCTCAAATTAGAGCTGAAGAAGAAGCCTTCAAAGACCATTTCCGTTTATCCACACTAACCCTACCAAAACCTCAATCTCCACCATAACTATCCATCCTTACCTTGATTGGTAGATCTCTCAAAGCTGAACAAGCTTCCCTTCTGGCCCCAAACGAGATTCTTACTCAAACTCTCAAAGATTTGACTTTTAACATGAAGAAGTTTGGGTGAAAGATAGGAATGAGAGAGAGGGAACATGGGGGCCAAGATGATCTCACTCCCTATATTTTTTGCAGAAATAAAGTCCCATATTAGCTCTCTTGTCTTCAATTATGCTTTTACCCATTTGCCCTTCTTATTTTCACCTTAGTCCATCAACAACCCAACAACACAAGCCCAAAAGCTTTTCTTCAAGCTCAAGGCTCTCAAGGCCCAATATCTCAGCCCAAATGCAAAGCCTATGCCTTGGGTTAACTCAACCCTTGAGTTTTGAAACCCGGGTCATTACTCACACGCTATGGCTTTATAGTCAATTCAATGATGATTAGACACTACGGTGTCGACTAGCACAAAAAGATGCTATAATGAGGAGCAAAGGGCGTCCTCGAGTACATACTCACCATCAGACGCTACGACGTTGCGACACTATGGTGTCGTTATGATGACTCGTATACCATAGGTTCACATGAGAATCCTTGGTATAGTTGGATATCCATAGGGTCTTAGCAGCTGCGTCCTAGCACTACGGTGCGTTCAGTCACTTCGGTGATGTTTAAATACTTCGGTGTTGACTTAGACGCTACGACATTGTTCAGACACTTCGGTGTTGTTATCACAAAAAGTGCGATAATAAGGAGCAAAGAGCGTCCTTGATTATGAGGATCAAAGAGCATCATCGAGTTTGTACTCATCTTAGTAGCTTCGGTGATGCAGACGTTACGGCGTCGTAGACACTATGGTGTCTTGATGACTCGCGTGCCATGGCATCACATGATTTTGTACTTTGGGCTATAAAATTTGAAATGCATTTATGCAGGTAGTTAAGCTAAAAAGATTATCATACACAAGATTGGCAAGACGGATCGAATCCTATGATTTGAATATTAAATTGGTTTAATGAACTATACATGTAAGGTAGTTCTATGCATGATAAAATGTTATCAACTGCAATTGGAAATTGCTTGCCATTTTGCAGGAACTGTATTGCACTGTTATATGATTTGATATTTACTTTGGGCCATAAGATTTTACAGTATAGTACATGACTTTACAGTACATAATTATTGCAGTACAAATTTCTTACATGATTATTCCTGCATTAAAGATTAATAATCATTGTTTACATTGTTATGATTATGGCTCACTAAGTTATACTCAATCTTGTTTTATATCATATGTAGGTACCTCGGACTAGATAGCAGAGGAAGAGCTGCACATCGTTGGATCAAGTTGCCTGCATTATCAGTAAGTATCACCACATCCTAGTCTAGTGGGGCATGTAAAGATATTAAATAAGTAGCTATTTTGTATGATCTAGAAACATGATTTAGTTTGAGGAATTAAGAATATTATAAAAGATGTTGAAAACAATTTTTAAACTTAGTTAGTTGTTTATCACGTAGCGATTTTAAAATCAAGAAAAGGGTCTAGGTAGCTCACATAGTTTTCACCTTGAATTATATTTTAATTTAAAAATCTGCTTAAAGTATATTATAAACCAATTCAGGGTCGAAACTAGGTGACTCTAGACAGATTTGTAATTTAGTAGAAACCGAGAAAGGGACAACCACTAGACTAGCTAAGCAAGAATAGTATAAAAATTTTACAAGTCTGAAAATTAGTGTAAATTAGTTAGTAACATCTTTAATGTGTATTCGAATATCGAATATCAAATATACGTTGAGGGTGTTACAATAATCATGTTCAAAATCTAATAAGTAATTATTTTAAGTCATAAAATATGATTTAATCTTGTTTTTCGGCTGTTTTGTTGGGTTTTAAGGCGTGCATGTCTAAATGGGCTTTACAGTGGACCCGTTGAAATTTTAACCGAATGAAAAGTCTTGAAAATGAGGTTAATCTATATAATCATGTTCAAAAGCCCATAACTAGATATTTTAAGTCATAACATGTGATTTAATCTTATTTTTCGTCCATTTTTGGGGTTTAAGGCGTGCATGTCTAAATGGGCTTTATAGTGGACCCGTTAGAATTTTAAAAGAGTAAAAAGTTTTCAAATTGAGTTTAAGCTATATAATCATATTCAAAATCCCATAATAAAATATTTTATCTCATGAAATTTTATTTAATCTTATTTTTTGGCCGTTTTGTTGAGTGTAAGGCGTGCATGTTTAAATCGGCGTTATAGAGGACCCAGCTGGAATTTTAACGAGTAAAAAGTTTTGAAAATGAGGTTAAGCTATATAATCATGTTCAAAATCCCATAACTAAATATTTTAAGTCATAAAATGTGATTTAATCATATTTTTCAGCCGTTTTGTTGGGTTTTAAGGCGTGCACGTCTAAATGGGCTTTACATTGGACCCCCTAGAATTTTAACATAGTAAAAAGTTTTGAAAGTGAGGTTAAGCTATATAATCATGTTCAAAATCCTATAACTAAATATTTTAAGTCATAAAATATGATTTAATCTTAATTTTGGCCATTTTTAGGATTTACGGCGTGCATATCTAAATGGGTTTTACAGTGGACATGTGGGAATTTTAATTGAGTAAAAAACTCTAAAACTAAGGTGAAGCTATATAATCATATTTCAAAGACCGTAATCAAATATTTTTTATAAAATTTAATTTAATCTTATTTTACGGCTGTTTTGTTGGGTTTAACTCGTACATGTTTAAATGGCTTTACAATGAACTCGTTGGAATTTTAACCAAGTAAAAATTGCTAAAAATGAGGTTAAGCTATATAATCTTGTTCAAAAGCCCATAAATAAATATTTTAAGTCATAAAATACGATTTAATCTTATTTTCGGCCGTTTTGTTGAGTTTAAGGGTGCATGTCTAAATGGGCTTTATAGTGGACTGTTGGAATTTTAACCGAGTAAAAATTATGAAAATGAGGTTAAGCTTTATAATCATGTTCAAAAGCCCATTACTAATTTTTAAAAGTCATAAAATGTGATTTAATCTTATTTTTGGTCCGTTTTGTTTGGGTGTATGGTGTGCATATCTAAATGGACTTTACAGTGGACCCGTTAGAATTTTAAAAGAGTAAAAAGTTCTAAAATTGAGGTTAAGCTGTATAATCATGTTCAAAAGTGCATAAAAATATTTTAATTCATAAAATAT